>JAQIWA010003505.1:0-10333 GCA_034693305.1 Eueremaeus valkanovi | reverse complement strand
CACTGTTAGCCACCCCACGTGACCATTGTTGCCCGGCAACACCCCACGTGACCGCCAGCTATGCCTGCACTGTTGGCCTGTTTTTCCATAGGCGCACTGTTATGCAATCGTTGCCAAAAATGCTGTTTTTCCATATATGCACTGTTATGCAATTGTTGCAAAAACTGCCGTTTTTCCATAGGTGCGCTCTTAGCCGAGCCTTGCTCGTGACCATTGTTGTCAGACAACCTTTGCACTGTTGGCCGTATATAACGGCGTCAGGCACGCTACCATTGTTGCCAGACACCCCTTGCACTGTTGCCCGTCAAGGCAACAATGCTTGCCTGACAAAGCAAATTTGCTTTGCCAGTCACGAGACTGCATTTCATTGTTTATTGCCCTATTCTACTCCTACTACTGAAGACAAACGAGAATTAAATGAATTGAAAACAAAATGCAAAACAATTTTCGAAACAAATGAAGAAAACATTGAAATCAATGCAAACATAGAAAGCGATGAAAAGTATAACGAATTGAATGCAGACTCGACTGAAAGCGCAGACGAAATACAAACGAAAGAAATAAATATAAAAACAAAAATAAATTTTCAAACGAAAAGCAAGGGTTGCCTAAAGTCTGCGCTATTGATACAGTGTTTTGATCCGAGGTCTCAATCGTTTAAGTGTCCGAAAACTGATTGCAATAAAGTGTTTACAAATAAAAACACATTTTATAATCATTTCGAAAATTTTCACAAAAATCGCGACAATTATTGTGTTTATCCCAACTGTGAGAGAGGTTTCAAAACAGCAAAACAGCTGACAAAACATATGAGTACTCATTCGACCGAAAGGCCAATTGAATGCACTTATGCTGACTGTGACTACAGGTGCCGAACGGAATACATTCTGAAACAGCATTTAATTCATATGCATTCGACGGAAAAGCGCTTTAAATGTGATTACAATGACTGCAATAAAGCGTTTAAAACAGAAAATGTACTGAAATTGCATCAGAAGTCACACAAAAGCGAACCGACCGTTAAGTGTCGGTTCGAAGCATGCGATCAACGCTTTTATACCGAATATGAACTACGAGTACATCGATATAGTGTACACAAAGTCAAATATAAGCCTAGGCTTATCTGTCGGTGCGATTGGCCCGGATGTGACTATAGTGGTTACACAAAACCTGTTGAAGTCCATAAACGGGTTCATACGGGCGAACAGCCCTATGCTTGCGATTGGCCCGACTGCGGCAAACGGTTCAGATTTAGTGGTAGTTTTAGACGGCATAAGAATAGTCACAACAATGTTATTAATAAGCCATACGGGTGCGATTGGCCCGGCTGTGAGTACCGGGGCCGTGATTTAAGCGCTGTACAGCTTCATAAACGGGTTCATACGGGAGAAGAGCCTTATGTCTGCGATTGGCCCGAATGCGGGAAACAATTCAGATTTAGCGCTAATTTTAGAGTCCATATGAATATTCACAACAATGTTCAGCCCTATGCGTGCGATTGGCCCGACTGCGGGAAGCGGTTTAGACTGAAGATCAGTCTTAATGACCACAAGAATGTTCACAACAATGTCAAGCCATATGAGTGTCATTGGCCCGACTGTGGCTACCGGTGCCGTGGCTACACGAGCCTGAGTGAACACACAAAACGAATTCATAAGCATAAGTGTTGAATGAGTTTAGGAATGAATTTATTGATTCGTTTGTAACAATTGTTTCAATAATTTGTTTTTTAATATTTTTTTTTGTGAATAAAATCATAAATTAATTATTCAAAGACTAACTCATTGTATGCATCGGTCTGTTATGTAATTAGAAATCAATTCAAAACTGGTTTTACATATAATTTCTTCGTATGAATGGATAAACTCTGGTATTTGTCTCAACACTTGTAGTACTAATTGAATAGATTTTTATTTGATTTGAATCTAATTTAGCAAAAAGTGTGAATATCTCTGGTTTTGATGAATAGACAGTCCCTCAGCAGTGGTCCACATATTAGGACACAAATAGGGGGATCGAGTGATACAACAGCTAATTGAGAAGGTGTGACAGAAGGGAGTGGGGGTTATGACTATTGGATAATGTATTACGTATTATGTGTATGACTACCTGTGTTTAGGTTTGTTTTGAAGTTTTGTTTACATTCAAACAGTTATTGTTTGCATTGAATTGGCTTTAAATGTAATTTAATTGCAATTAATTTATTGTTTTATTTGATTTGAATATGAGTTCAAACAGAAGTGAAAATCAGTTTTGTATTAAAATTAATGATATTTTCGATGAATTGATTGAAGAAAACAAAAGACTTATAAAATGTTTGAATGAATTGAAAACACATTTAAACAAAATTCACGAAAAATACGAATCGATTATTGATTTTGAAGACAAACGAGAATTAAATGAATTAATAATTAAATTGAATACAAGTTTAGAAACAAATCCGTTCACATCCGTAGACAATAAGCCCTTTTCATTGTGTGTTTGTGAAAATAAAAATTATGTTTAACTAAAAATGCATTTATGCTATGATTTTAATAAATATTATATAAATAATTAATTGACTGTAAAAATGGGCAATAAATTGGCCAAAAGTAAAAAACATAACATTTCTGAAGAAAGTAAAACAGTATTAAAGAGAGAAAAATCAAATACGAGTCTTACGACTAACAATACACTGGAGAAAGGACCAGGTGTGCACAGGTCTGGACCAAATCTTGCCGATGGACAGCAAGAGCCGAAAATCGCTATTGAAAGTGACGACAATGTAGTCATAGCTGTGTACGGATATGAAGCCCAACATAAGGGGGACTTGAGTTTGAAGAAAGGAGAAAAATTGGAGGTCATTGAGAAAAGTGATCCGGACTGGTGGACAGTGAAGCAGTTGGACAGTGGAGAGGTTGGAACCATTCCGGCCAATTATGTGGGCACTTCTGCTCTCGAATCAGAAGAGTAAGTGTTTCGAGTAATTGAGCGAATATGCAATGATTTGATTGATATTCAATCAGTCGTTTCAATGCTATTCAATATTATTAACAAATTATTGAATTTATAATAAATAACATAAAAATCCTAAACTAATTGAATGCTAAGAAAACAAATTCATTGATGATATTGATATTTGTATCATTTCATATTAGCTGGTACTATGGCTGCTTCAGCAGGGGGGCCGCCGAAAAGTTGCTACTGCATGGAGAATACCCGCATGGTACTTTTCTGATCAGGCTCAACGAACACAACACTGCCAACACGTTTAGTATGAATTTTATTCATTGATATTTTCAAGCTTTGATACTTGTCATTGATATTTAATTACAATATTATCAAGCTCAATTCAACTGGAGCAACTTGCATGGTGCAATTTTTCAAATATTTCAAATTCTTTGAAAGCACAGAATCATATGCGCTGTCAGTACGAGATTTGGATCAATTGAATGGAAACAAAGCGAATGTAAAGCACTATCGGATCGATGAGTCCCCAAACGGAACCTTTTTGATGGCCGACACAGAGTTCCGTTGCTTACAAGATATCGTACAGTTTTATAGAACACATCCGGGAGGTTTGTACCATCCTTTATCCCAGGCCTGTCCTAAGCTTAAACCGAGACTTTGGGCTAAAGTCGGTTGCGATCAGATCGACCGCAAAGACCTAAAATATATGCGACGGTTAGGCAGTGGTAGCTTCGGTACTGTCTTCTACGGCCGGTTCTCAGGACAGGCAGAAGTGGCAGTAAAGGCACTCAAAACGGGAACGATGTCACCACAGGCCTTGCTGGAGGAGGCGTACCTAATGCGCCGGTGCCAACACGACAAACTGGTCAGACTGTATGGCGTCTGTTCCAGAGCAGAGCCACTGCTTATTGTAACTGAATTTGTCAGAAAAGGAGTTCTACTCGAATATCTGAGGGAAGATCCAGAAGCAAAGGCACTCAAACTGCCAGACCTTATTGACATGTGCTCACAAGTGGCCAGTGCTATGAGTTATTTAGAGTCAATAAAGTTAGTGCACAGGTATTTGGCCGCAAGCAATATATTGGTCGGCGATAATAATGAGGTAAAAGTGGCCGCCTTTGGATTGGCCCGGATTACAGAGGGAGAGGAGTACGTGGCCCCACCGGGAGAAAAGTTCCCAATCAGGTGGACGGCACCTGAAGCCGCTAACTACGGAAAATTCTCGTATAAGTCTGACGTCTGGTCTTACGGTGTCCTCCTATACGAAGTAATCACCCTGGGTCAGGTGCCATATGGAGGTCAGACACGCATTCAATAGATATTTATTTGTTTTTATTGAAAATTTCAATATTTTAGTAATAATTGCCTAACATTTGAGCCTAAGATTTATTGACTATATATTGACTTCTGTTTAATACTGTAGTCGAAAATGAATTGCAATTATAATGACTTAATGTTTGTCAGAATTCCTATAATTCGTGCGAATATTTAGTTTAGAAAAAGCTTTAAAAGTCTGAATAGATTTGATTTGACTTATAATCTGTTCCAGATATGTCAAATCGTGATGTCCTTGATCAGATCCATGTCGGGTATCGTTTGCCTAAACCTATCGATATTTTGGTTGAATGTCCCGATCCTTACTACGATATGATGCGCAAGTGCTGGCATGAAGTGGCCGACAACAGACCCACTTTTGAATACTTGTATCACTTCTTTGAGGATTATTTCATCGAAACTGAGCGACAATACCATTGCATACCATATAATGCGGACGACATCGTCGATGAAGACAATACTCATAACGAAACTAAATATCATTAAAGAGTAGAAAATAATCTGCGAATGACCGACACTATTGTGAAGTCAGACATCAGTTCATCGTTTAATGCAATTCTATCCGATTTTTGACATTTAATAAACAGAAATAAATACAAACAATGCGTTAAAACTATTTATTTTTAACTAAATATCTGAACAAAAAAGCAATTATTTATAAACTTTTTATAACATCAGTCGTGCAGTGAATCTCGTATTGCATTCGTATTCTTCAGATCCAAACAAAACCACTCTTTCGTTGATTGCAATAAGTTTTATGAAAAAAATGTTTGAAAGCAATCAATAGAACTTATAGTCATTTATAACAATATTTTTGATTTTCTTTGAATTTCTAAACATTTCATAAACAATGGATTCATTTAATTGCAGAGAAATCTCCCGGAAAACAGTATCAAGCTCAAATGTTTGAATATTGGGAAGCTTTGAAACACAATTGAGTGCACTGTTAGTTATGTTTGCATTACTTATAAACAAATATTGAAGTTTCGGTAGATTTGTGTGAATTGATGTGAAAAATGAGTCATAAATAGCACATCCATTATATCGGAAAGAATTGAGTGTCAAATGAGTTAATTGTTTGCATTCACTAAACATATGACTCAATACTAAAGAGTACTCTCTGTCCACAACGAACTCAATTTCCAATCGTTTTATTTGTTTGAAGTTCTCATTAATCGTCTGAATAGTTGCCGACAATTCATATTCGTTTGCACTGCGAATATCGATCGAAAGTCTCTTAAGTTTTTCACATTTGAGTCCAATTTCTTTCAATCCGTCGTTTAATTCATTGTATTTAAAATAGTCTTTAAAATCGATTTTCAAATCCAATAATTCCTTCATTTGTTTCAATCCATTCATAAGACTATTCAATGAATTTTCTATGACTTCAGAATCGATATAAATATTGTAACGGACCGGACAGTCCCGAGCGGCTGAGACTGCCGGTCCCGGCTCCACAGAGCCCACAACAAACAGCAACGACTTCTCTTTTTAAAGTTTAAACTTTTATTTTATTTAAATTCAAAGTTTTTAAATAAAACTACAATTAAATTTGAGACAGAGTTTGGTGCGGTTTATATACGCTGTCAGCCGGATGCATACATCCGGACTGACAGCGCAATCCACCTGCTTTTGCAATTTTTCTGCTCATCCGATCATTCGATCGGATGACACCTCATCAATAATCAATCCTTTATCAGTGTAATTGCCAATACACTGATAAAGGGTTTCCTCTAAAACTGCAATTCATTGCATTCCCACACCGAAACTCTTAACGTCCTCGTTAAGATAAAAAGAAAAAAAATTAAACAATGGACATTTATAATTGATTTAAAATTTGACAAACATTGATAAAACAAATAATTGCATGCATTACTCTAATTCTTTCGATGATCGACTGTAGAGTTTTCGACCATCATTTGAGATTGTTACTTCAGGAAGAGCTTGCGAATTTTGTGCTTCCAACTCGTCAACGTTAGATGAAAGTATCTGACTTTAATTGATAGGTGAGATGCCTACCTTAACCACCAAATCTTGGCTCACCGTTGTATGAGATCGGACTCCGGCCGGAAGCCTTGCACTCTATCAGTGAGCTATTAGGGCGTCAGCAATTTAGTCATCAACGGACAGAATAGCTTCTCTTCCAAAAACATAAACGTCGACATCACACGTCAACTGATCAGTTACAGGCGTTAACCCCCTTTCCGCCAAATGCGTCCCATTTTCAAGTGCTCATTTAAGTAATGAGTCTTTGGACTTCGAAGATTTAAATTTGAACGTTCGGCCATTCCATTTGTTTCCGGATGGTAGTTGTTAGATTTTATTGGTTGGGACTTTGACCAAAAACTTATCCAATTAATATTGGATTAACTGATCTTCCTTTATCCGTAAGCGTTTTATTTCAAGCTATGTCTTCATTCCTTAACGGCGAAACCATTTCCAATCAGGTCATCACATTTTATCGGAGCTTCGGACTTAGTACTTCGAATGAAGTCGATCATTACTGACGTATTTGTGTTCTTGGGAGTATGTAAGACATGCCAAGTTATTGGTCTACCATCACAAATGGTCGTTTGGGGATTCAGTCACAAATTCCCTTTTGAAAGCTTCTATCCGGTTTCTTCTTGGTAGAACCTTCAAACTTCTGTGTACTTCCGGACAGTACTCTTTTCGTTGCCATTTATCTCATTCTTCACTTTGATGTACGACTTCAGACTTTAAATGACAATAATTGTTGTCATCATGAAGTTCACCAAGTACTTGCATAGGCATCGTATTGGGTACCCAAAGTTGTAGATTTTCCCCGCATACGTCAAAACGGGTTTAATCATCGATTCTGTATTCATTTCAGATCTTTTCTTGACGGGTCAGATTTTTTTCTTTCCTACAATCAACTATTTTCTTTAAACCAGGAAGATGAGTTTCGGTTTCATTTGAATAATTGAATCATGGTTAGATGACGTTCGGTTGACAGCCAGTTTATTCGATCTCATCGAAGAAATTTCCCCACAGCTAATGTCTTAACGTCCTCGTTAAGTCACAAGTCAAATTTCGGCACAGGATAAAGGGCTCGTAAACAAGCTTTCGAATTGAAAGTTGTCCACTTTATCCGTGAACTATTGTGGCGTCTTCTATTGACTTTAGTAGCAACTGTAGAAATTCCTTTCGTTTCAATCTTACTTTGTACGATACATCTTCAATGTACCGGCCCCTTTCAGTTGTACTCGTATTGGCCACAGTTGTCGTCACAATTTTCGTATCAGCCACTGTCGAATGTCGACTCAGTTCTCGTATCGACCACTGTTGTCGTCTCGCAGTTCTCGTATCTGCCAATGTCTCTTGTCAACTCGCAGTTCTCGTATCGGCCAATGTCTCTTGTCAACTCGCAGTTCTCGTATCGGCCAATGTCTCTTGTCAATTCGCAGTTCTGACATCTTCTGGCCAACTGCGTTTGCGTCCTCTATCAGTTCTCACGGTTTCTGTCCAACTGCGTTTGCTTCGGGTATCAGTTCTGACATCTGGCCAACTGCGTTTGCGTCGTCAATCAGTTCTGACATCTTCTGGCCAACTGCGTTTGCTTCGGGTATCAGTTCTGACATCTTCTGGTCAACTGCGTTTGCTTCGGGTATCAGTTCTGACATCTGGCCAACTGCGTTTGCGTCGTCCATCAGTTCTCTGACATCTTCTGGCCAAATGCGTTTGCTTCGGGTATCAGTTCTGACATCCTCTGGTCAACTGCGTTTGCTTCGGTTATCAGTTCTGACATCTTCTGGCTAACGGCGTTTGCGTCCTCTATCAGTTCTGACATCTTCTGGCCAACTGCGTTTGCGTCCTCTATCAGTTCTCACGGTTTCTGTCCAACTGCGTTAGCGTCAGCTATCAGTTCTCACGGTTTCTGGCCAACTGCGTTTGCGTCGCCCATAAGTTCTGACAGTTTCTGGCCAGCTGCGTTTGCCTCGCATATCATTTGTCACGCTTTCTGTCCAACGGGGTTTGTCGGTAATAAGTACTCTCGTTCTGGGAAACTGTCTGATGTTATTATTTCACATCGTTGACACTAACGCTGATAGCCATAAAAGATCAGTTCTTCATGGTCAATCACGTTAGTTTCGACAATGTGTTCGTTCAAATTCTGACAGTCAGTTCCAGGGTTTTTGTCTTTAACGCCCACAGCGTTAGTCTTGATCATTAGTTCTTTCACTTTCCGTCACTGTTATTGCCATTTCCGTCACCGTTAGTACCATGTGCGCCACTTAAGGCCATTTTCGCCACTGTTAGTGCCTTTTTCGCCACTGTTAGTGCCATTTCCGCCACTGTTAGTGCCATTTCCGCCACTGTTAGTGCCATTTCCGCCACTGTTAGTGCCTTGTTCGCCACTGTTAGTGCCTTGTTTGCCACTGTTAGTGCCATTTCCGCCACTGTTAGTGCCTTGTTCGGCACTGTTAGTGCCATTTCGCCACTGTTAGTGCCTTGTTCGCCACTGCTATTGCCATGTCAGTCAGTCTTTCGTTTTGATCAACAAGTCATAGATGTCGAATTCAATTTATTTTAAGAAAAGGTTTACTCATCAACGCTTAACCCGTATAGCGGGTAAACTATGATCCACTGGAGATCATTAACTGAAGGAACAAGTCCAGGAAATTAATTCGGGGCACTATCCTTCGTGACCCCACCCCCCGAGATAAGGAAAAGACCCCTCTGAAATGAATTTACAAATTAATCCTTTAAATGGCTTATCTGTATTGCAAAATTGTTTGCCACTGTGTGCCATTTTTGCCACTGTGCTTATCTGCCTCTGGTCCGGCTCTGTATTGTCTCAGGTCCGGCTCTGCTTTGTTTGTGATTCAACTCTGCCTTGTCTGTGGCCGGCACTATCTCGTCTCTGGTCCGGCTCTACCTTGCTTTGGTCAGGCTCTGTCTTGTCTCTGATCCGGCTCTGCATTGTTTCTGAACCGGCTATGTCTTGTCTTTGTTTCAAATCTGCATTGTCTCTGATCCGGCTCTATCTTGTCTCTGTTCCAACTCTTTCTTGTCTGATCCGCCTCTGTCTTGTCTCTGATCCGCCTCTGCCTTGTCTCTGATCCGGCTCTGCCTTGTCTTTGATCCGGCTCTGTCTTGTCTCTGTTCCAACTCTGCATTGTCTCTGATCCGGCTCTGTCTTGTCTCTGTTCCAACTCTGTCTTGTTTGATCCGCTTCTGCCTTGTCTCTGATCCGCCTCTGCCTTGTCTCTGATCCGGCTCTGCATTGTCTCTGATCCAGCTCTGTCTTGTCTCTGTTCCAACTCTGCATTGTCTCTGTTCCAACTCTGCCTTGTCTCTGATCCTGCTCGGTCTTTTCTGGTCCAGCACTACCTTGCCTCTGATCCAGCTCTATCTTGTCTCTGATTCGGCTCTATGCTGTCTCTGATCCAACTCTATCTTGTCTCTGATCCGGCTCTATTTTGTCTCTGATCCGACTCTGTCGTGTCTCTGATCCGGATGTTGTATCATATCGGCTTTTATATCGGATCAGCTCTTGTATCGGATCAACTTTTGTATGGGATCAGCTCTTGCATCGGATCGGCTCTTGTATCGAATTAGATCTTGTATCTAATCAGCTCTTGTATCAGATCAGCTCTTGTATCGGATCGGCTCTTGTATCGGATCAGCTCTTGCTATCTCATCGGCTCTTCAGATTAGATCGGCATTCAAATCTCATCGGCAATCGGATTTCTTCTTCTTTCGGAATTTATCAACTTTCAGATCTGATTGTCTTTTGGATCTGATCGACTTTCGAATCTGATGGACTTTTGGATCTGATCGACTTTCGGATCTGATCGACTTTCGGATCTGATCAACTTTCGAATCTGATGGACTTTCGGATCTGATGGACTTTCGGATCTGATGGACTTTCGGATCTGATCGACTTTCGAATCTGATCGACTTTCGAATCTGATCGACTTTCGAATCTGATCGACTTTCGGATCTGATCGACTTTCGAATCTGATGGACTTTCGGATCTGATGGACTTTCGGATCTGATGGACTTTCGGATCTGATCGACTTTCGAA
>JAQIWA010003504.1:0-10333 GCA_034693305.1 Eueremaeus valkanovi | reverse complement strand
ACCGATGGCATTGGTTTGGCCTATGCTTTACAATTGGCTGAAAAGGGATACAATTTATTGCTTATTAGTCGTAATGCCAGCAAATTGTCTGAAGTTATGAATGATATTCAATCGATTCATAGCGAGTGTCGAATCAGAACTCTTCTGATATTTATATTTCGAAATATTCTTAATTATAGTCAGAATTGCATTATTTAAGTGCAACGAAAATGAAAGCATAGAATCAAATGCTATTCTAGTCATTAATTGCAGTCATTTAATGACATTTGGCGTCAATTCTGTTATCATTAGTTATTTTCATATTATTTCATAATATTTCTAACAAACGACTGAACCAAAGTGTTCACAACCACCTGGGTGAATAATAGTGCGCAATATTTCAGTTTTCAAATAAAGTTATTATTATTGATAAGAAGTTCATGAAAAGCAAAATATGAACCCGAACTACACTGGGCACTGGTGTACACTTGCCTGTCGGCGAAGCAAATGAATAGAACTTTATTTTGCAATTTTCAGATTTGAATTACAGTTTCCGTATTTGATTCGTATCCCCTCATTGAAAAGCAGATTCATTTGAACTGAACAGGGTTACATTATAAACATTGATAAATTCAGATTCAAATGCAAACTTCTATTTGATTTATAGTTTTTTTTATTTCAAAATTTAAATCAATTATTATTTCATACAAATAATTGATTTGGCATTGAATCAAATTAAAAACTTGCATTGTTAGCAAGGTGGCCGCCATCAACAACAAGATTTGTACCAATGACAAATGAAGCTTGTTCAGAAGCCAAGAACAGAATAGCGGCAGCAATGTCAATTGGAAAGCCATGTCTGCCAATGGCTGTCATTTTGCCCCCTCTATCAAACGCATAGTCCGAGTCCTCCTGAGTTGCGCCCAAATTGATCATAATGTTTGTCTTTGTAACACCCGGGCTAATTATGGAATGATATGTGAAAATAAGAATTATATCAATTTAGGAATTTTTGGAACTTCTATTCAATCAATGACGTGGATGACTCACAGAATTGCGTTGACACGAATGCCTTTTGGGCCCAATTCAACGGCCATACACTTCGCGAACATATTGAGTGCCGCTTTGAATGCACAATAGGGCGAGTTATTTGTAGACTGGAGTGGAGTTAATTAATGGGCAAGTTAATTTCAAATCAAAGTTAACTGAAATTCATAATAAGTGATCCTTGTAACCAAGTGCACTTTTGTAAGTAAAGATAATGTGGATATTATTCTCTGGACATACCGTCTGTTTACTGCCAACACTCGATATTATAATTATATTTCCGTTTGTTTTCGCCAAATATTTGACCGAAAGTTGCGTTAAGTTTACGATTCAATTGTAATTCGTGTCTAAAACGCGTTGAGTTGTCTTTTGATATTCCGGATCATCTATATTGGTATTACACACAATACCGGCGCAATTGACCAGAATATCGAGTTTACCGAATGTAGTGATCGTTAAATCCATGAGTCGTTTGCACACATTTTCATGGCTCAAATCGGCCACAAATTCCAGTGCTTTCGACTGATTCGGTGAGACTTCGAAACATCGTTTGGAGACATTGGTCACACCCTCTCTGTCCAGACCTGTAACCACAACATAAGCGCCGGCTTTGGAGAACTGTACCGCCGTTTCGGCACCCATTCCTGAACTGGAGCCTGTGATCAGAGCTACTTTTCTCTCATAATTGTACTTAAGCGACATTATTAGTGAATATGAATACAAAATAATATTATTTTATATTAATTAAGAGTAAATTTATGAATGTAGCACAGGTTGATTTTTGTTAAAAATTATGATTCTTATAAGTGATTTGACATTTAATTCATTTAGAATATGTTCAAAATTTATTAGAATTTTAAGCCCAGGTGTTATCGATATGTATTTAAGAATATATACAATAAATACAGTCAATAGCTGTTTGACATTATTTTTCAAAATGATATAATATCTCACTTTAAACATATGGTTTTCTGCTCGGCACTTATTTTAGCCTAAGATCTATCGGCTTTCACCAGGATGAATTGAATATTGACAGAAAAATGCAGTTTCTCTTATATTATTGACTTATGCTAAGTCATATCCAGTTTAAATTTCAATTGAAGTTATAATTCACCAGTACATACATATACAGTCCGGGTCTAATTGTATGCATCTTTGCAGTTAAAAAATTTATAAATTGTGTGGAACTCTAATAAACAGAGTAAGGAAAACACGGCAGTCTAGCCGGTTATAGCAGTCTGGTGCCAATAGAATGAAAAAAGGGGATTTGTATGTTAAATAAAATATAATGCTTTAACTCATGTGAGCACAACACTAACTCAATAGTCTGTTCGCATTAAAGTTCAAGTATGCGAATTCATATGGAAAGTTCCAAGTTCAAAAGTGTTGAGCTGCGTTTGAATAGTGAATTCAATGATTTCATGCTTTTATATAATATATTATAATATTTCTAAATATTACCATTGGTTTTATGTAGCCTGGAACAATTTAATGATTGAATATAAATTTTAACACTTTCTTTAGAAATAGGGATTATAGATTCGCTATCCGGAACACTCCCCCAACCGCCACAACTCCGTAATTCATTTTAGGAATAACCAAGATCAGCAAACCTAAGGGTATAAGAGAAAGAGAAATAGCCTAGGCATAGTAATATTATTTTACCGTTACACACTTTTACTTCCCCGGTGTTTTAGACTTCTTCAAAGTTCATCAAAATTTGACGCCAGGTTAATTACAAAGCTATAGAAAATATTTTATCATTTGACTTAATATTGAGGCGACTCTAATGCACACACAATAGTTGGGGTAGCCAAAACCCGTTGCCAGCGTGGTTACCAGCAGTGATTCCGAGTTTTAGCGGGAACAGGTACTCAAGGGCGACTTGCGTCACCACAATATGTCAGTATGAGATCATATCAGTTCAGTCAGACAGCGCTTAGCCGTCAATTCAGTCAATCACGTGTTTCAGTATAACGTGTTTATTGTTTATATGTCATAGCTCTTTAAATACATGTTTTTGCAGCTCTTATGCCTTCAGATGAGAAGTATTTTGAATTACAGCTCGTAATCAATTAGTCTAAAAAAGTGATAAAAATAGTTATATTTTTTAAGTGAAAAACAATTCATTCTTTAGCTTATGTTTTGTACTTTTTATTTAATCATAAAAAACATTGATTTGATTGTTTGTTAAACTAAATTAACTGAATTTAGTTTAGACTTGGAATGCACTTAATGTTAGCACAGAGTTTGGTTAACGCGAACATACTCTAAGAGTTGAGTTCATGTGTGCACTGTTTGTGCATTTGTCTGGTTTTTCCATATGTGTTGAGTTTTGTGCAGTTTTTGCATTAGTTCTGACTTTGTTTTTATTATTGTTTTCTTTTCTTGTTTTTAATCACTATTTGTCTATAATTTAGTTGTGAAGTGATTGGCCAGTCTTGCGGACCGCCATACTATATTATAAATTTTTTTATAAATATTTAACCCTGTGTAGTTTTTTTTTGTAAATCAAGGTAAATGTTGAGCCAAAAGTGATTAGAAGGAATATTTCTCTTATTAATTGTTGTATGAATGAAATTATCAATAAAGGGAATAACTCTGAACAAGAATTATTCATTTTATTAATTTTGTGTCAACTGCATACACATAGGCTTGGTCAACACCTGTTGTCACTTTGTTTTCTAGGGGTTCCAAAATTCAGAAATCAGTAGTCAGTTGGTTAACTTTATTAATGCGTCATTTATACTCATTATCTCATGTGTTTGTTCGAAATATACAGTGTTTTATGTTAGCGAATGGACTCAGAACCGTATATAGTTTTTTCAGCTCTGAGGCCTATAAATCATAAAAAGGGTTAATCAAAATTAGAATTTAGGATGGATTGCAACTAAGTTACTTGCCTGTACGCCATTTGCTTGCATGTCAATTTCCAGTATGCCACTTTCTTGTATGACATATGACCTATGTTGAGTTCATGCATCTCTTCCGGTACCGGTTATTCTATTATCAATTTTAATAATTTTATCTTTAAAATTTGACTACTAATCGTAGTTTTCCAAAATTGACCACTAATTCAAGTCTAAAATTGAAAACTTTTGACCATTATTCATTAATAATATAAGTAGTATGAGTAACATGACACATCCCAATTTCGGGTTTCAATTTAATTCATTATTACTCCAGAGGATTCATATTGAATACTATTACCAATAGCTTGAGTGAAATATCTCCTGTAAAACTCTCCGGCACTCTGAATGTTTTGAATTCATGAAACGAGTTTAGGTGAGGGATTTAAACCTTCGGATTGTTGTTGTTGTTGATGGAAGTCGAAGAAAAGCTCTGCTAGCTCTTTATTCCGCGTCGGTTACATGATTTCCGCACGTCGAGCGTTGTCGTGAGAGACGCTAGAGAAGTGTTACGGTTTGTTGCACGATTAACGGTAAGACAACTTAATACAAAATTTGGACCTTTGGAAATCACACGGATGCTTTCAAGGAGATTAATTAAGGCTTCTGAGATATAACTAGTCTATAGGATAGACTCGATTTCTGATGATTGTTCCAACGTGAGTCGGCTTTGCGCGTGTCAACATAGTTTTGTCCGGCGGATGGCTGTGTCGGATCGCTTAGCCTAATTCATATAATTTATTACGACGGCGGTTTCGTTTTCGTGTTCTCACTGAGGGCTACGCCATATTTTCTGAATTCGTCTTCAACGGAAGTCGGATACCCGGAATGTTTTGTTGTCTAATGTTTGCTGTTATTTGTTTTAACGTTTTGAAAAAACAAGACATTTCGGCTTCCAAAGTTTGTTGAAGCGTTTCTGATAATGCGCTGTGAAGATGTGAGCTGAACCAGTATTAAGCGCGAGTCATTATCGATCGGACTATGCATCTCGGATCTTGATGCTTGTGAAAGCGCTTCGAAAGATGGGAATAGTGCGTTGTTGGTTGGATATGAAGCCGGTGCGGAGGTGAGATTCGCAATCGTATCAGGAATTGGTGCGCGCATGAGAATGAATGGCTAGCTGCCTGTAGTCTTGAAGAGTACGCCAATCTGAATTCTTCTTATCTTCACTATCAGTGGGCTTATGAGCCGCCTTTTTGAATTCAAAAGAAGTCTTGCCTAGCTCCGTGCAACAGTGTCGCTCTTGTACGGAGGAAAAGACTTCAGATGAGGCACTCATTAAACCAGTGCTGCAAATCTTAAACAGCTACTGTACAGCTGCAACTTAACGGTGATTTGATATCGAACCGCTTGAAGTTGTTGTTTCGGTGCTGTTTCGGACGAATCACATATATATCACAATGCAGTTTTGTGCAATTGGATTGATTCTCATCGTTGTTGCATTTAGATCGTGTCATCTCCTGTAGGTTTTTCCCGGTAAGACGGATTCAAATCGAATCATATTTAAGCAAGACTTTGGGCTTGGGCATCCGCACAAATCCATAGAAAATTTGCAGGAGTCAGGCATACAAGCCGTTAAGGCGTTTGGCTCCTACCACTCATTGAAAGAAGCTCAGTCCAATAGAAGCAACTTTTCGTCACAGTACGCTTTGATGGTCTCTTCAGTTGAGAATGCGGTCATAAGAGGCTGTGATGATGGATTTGAATACAGTGTCGCTTCGCTTATTGAGGCGATTCTCGCACTCTACCAGGGTGCAGGTTGCGATTTCCTGAGCGATATTTATGCGGTAAAACGATGTGGCACCAGTCAGATATGAGATGAAATTTGTCCTTTCTTCAGCGTCGGAAGGACCGTTAATGGCAGACAGATAAATTAAAGTTTACGTCAATGGCATTTTTTTCGGAGAAGAGCTCGAGTTCCAGGTCAAGTTGTGCCATAGCGGGTTGTGCTCGATAGACGAGAAGTTATTATACTGAGAGGCGTCCGATTGATATAAGTTTCGAAAAACTGAAATGCAGAATGGTTTGTCTTGACTGTGAATTAGGCGAAAAACGCAAAACTCCTGAATATTAGAGTGGCTTACATGGCTTAGAGTCGAACGGAACACGGTAAGAACATTTGTGGCGAATGCACGTTTTTAAGGAGCCGTGTATTGTATATCAGTGGTGCTCGACATAAATATGACAATGGAAGTAAAGTTGCTTTGACGGACGGACTGAAGACGTGGTCTTAGACCAGAGGCGGGACCTGAGCAAAAAATACAGTTCACTTGTGCACGTCGGCAGATAGACTAAGATCATTCTTGTGATAAGAGAGAGCCAAAAATCTCTTCGTATGTTAGTTTTTACTGAAGAAGCGAGCGTGCGCGACAGGAGGAACGGTTTTGACCACGATAAAGAAGAGGCTGGTTTCTCGACTGCTCTTATTGTGGCTATAGCAAACACATAGGTTACGACAAGACCTGTGGCAGGTTTCTAATCCTGGACTTGTGTATTTATTGGTACCAGATCACAGAGGGTAACCTCAATATTCCGAAATCAATTATCAGTCAGTTATATTATTGAAACGTAATTTATTGTCAGTATCTCATGCTTTTGCTTCCATTGCTCTCCAAAATATACAATGTTTTATGTACTGCAAGTTTTATCTTCAGTAGTCTCAGATCCGTATATGGATTGTGTCAGATATTAGGCCTATACATCCTTATTATTTTGAATTACAATTTTAGTTTAGTATGGATTAAGTGTCGGTTATTTAGATCAATGATCAATTTAGATTTAGTGCACAGTATTAACTCGGCGATAGTTTTGTTATAATCAGTTTTTCTATTTGTGAATACATTAGAGTTGGAAGAAATTGAGTTAATCAGTTAATTAGCATCTAAGCCCAAATTTAACTTCGCTTCTATTCATAAATTCAAACATACATGGTTAAAATAATCAAATCACATTTCAATTTGACTCATAAAACAATCTCCAGAAAAGTATCAAGGAATTATTCATTGATTTTTCATCACTCAAGGTGGTACATTTGAAACTGGTTATTGTATTTGGCAAACTTGCTTGAAAATAGAAGCGTTATGGATAAGGCAAAATATGACGAAAGGCGGTTCAATCATTCCCATATTCAGAGTTTAAACCCGAGATTCGTTATTTTCAAATTACCCATACCAACTAAACTAGCCTACTTAGGCTTTTCTGCACTATTCTTTCTATTAATCGTATTTATCGTCAAATAGATCAGGCTTAAATCAATAGGCGTCCGACCCACCATTCAATTTATCGAATACTCGGATAATATATGTCTGGACGACAAGGATTGGAACGACTCTCGTTTGCAACAACTGATTGATTTAATTTCAATGAATGTTGTCTATTCTAATGACATCTTTAGTTTCGAAAAAGAAAACAGACATAATCAAGGACATCCAGAGAGGCTTTTCAACCTGGTAGCGCTCCTCCATTTATTAGAGAAGTGTTCTTATGCTGAAGCAATGGCTAAAGTAACATTAAAATACGTGGAGAATAATCGTCAGGTTCAAGTGGTGCTTGATCAAATTAATAGCGATCCAGTTAGTAGTGATACTCTGAAGAAGTTCGCAAACCAAGCCGTATATATCGCAAGCGGTACTGTAATCTCACAATTAGCTGTCAATCGCTATAATAAACCGGAAAATATTTAAAATAATTTGATTTTTTATACATTTTTTTAATTAATTTAAATAAGAGAATTTAAGTATTTATTTATCTGTTCACATTTTTTCGATAAAGCCTTGTCTTGAATAAGTTATATATATAATTTTGTAAAACCTAATCTTTATACAAATCATACAGATAAACTGAAAATAAGTTAATTAGTTTCAATCCAATGCCGATGGGAAAAAACTCTTCTGCATCCCTTCAATTTTTTTGCGGCAATTATCCAATTGTTGAATCACTCAATGAAATTATGATTGAGCAGTAGTAATTAGAATAAACTAAGCTCCTTTACCGATTTTTACGTCATTCTATTATCAAATCTATAATTACAATCACTCATGATTATAGAAAATCTCAGAACTCGTACTGTTGACCGAATGCCAGTTTCCCGAATAAAAGTTGCCTTAGTGGCAGTTGCCCGAATGCCAGTTGCCCGAGAAATGTAGTAAGAGTTGAGTTGAGTTAGGTCAACACTTCCGGTTTTGGTATTTCTTTATTATTGGTTAATTGAACGATTAAACTTAAAAACGGACCACTAATTATAGTGAGGTTACAGTTTACATCACTTACTATCATGTTGACTATAATAGTGTTTTAGCCGGAATACTTGTGAAACATTGTATTTAAACATGAAAACTGACCACTTAGATAGTGGGAGTACAGTTTACATCACTTCCAATTTTGTTTGAAATATTTTGGAAAATACCAAAGGAATATTTGAGTTCTCACCTGGAACCTGATGGTTCTGCGTGTAATTCAAATACCCTATGGGGCATTTGAGTTCCTACGGAGAAGTTGATGATTCTAGGCAGGACATGATGGTTTTCGATTAACATATGAAACATTGTGATTTAAATTTTTTTATACACATATGTGATGTCATGTAGTTTGACCTATGCTTTACTATCCCTTCTGGTTTGTAATTTTTAAATATTCTTTATAATTTCAAAATCCTTAGGGGCTATTTGTGTAATCACGTATAACCTGATTGTTCTAGCAGAACCTAAGTGTTCTGCATGGGAATTCAGATACCCCGTAGAGTATCTGAATTCCCACGCCGAACACTTAGTTTCTGCTTAGAACATTCAGGTCCCGCGTGAGAACTCAAATACACCGTAGGGTATCTGAATTTTCACGCAGAACCCTTGGGTTACGATTAGAACCATCATTTTCCACGTGAGAACTCAAATATACCATAGGGTATCTGAATTCCCATGCAGAACACTTAGGTTATGCTTAAAACCATCAGGTTTTACGTGAGTTCACAAATAACCCCTAAATATTTTGTTTTATCATATTATAAAATCGAAAAACGGAAGTGATATTGGAGCATAGGTCGAACTACATGAAATGTCTATAAAATAATTTAAACCACAATGTTTCATATGTGAATCAGAAACTGAAAGTGGATAACTAGAGGTGGGAGGAGCCACTTAACTGTGGTCATACTACACTTAGTGGAATCAGGTATTTGTCAATAGTATAAGAATCTGATTTTGAAAATGACCCGAAGTGGGAGGAGCCACTTGATTTTCGTCATACTATCCTCAGTGGACTCAGGTATTGGTCAATAGTATTAAAATCTGATTTTCAAAAGTGACCGGAAGTGGGAGGAGCCACTCGATTGTGGTCATACTACGTTGTGCCTATACGGTAAAGGGCATAAGATAAAGTGGCATACGGTGAAGTGTCTATACGGTAGTGGCTATGCGGTAAAGTGGCATACGGTAAAGTGGCATACGGAAAAGTGTATGAGATCCGTTTTTATGATGGCTTCATGGAATATCGGCCAAACCCTTCCCAATCAGGTCTTCACATTTTATCGAAGCTTTGGAATAAGTACTTCGAATGAAGTCGATCATTGCTGACGTATTATTTTCTTGGGAGTCTGTAAGACATGACAAGGTATTCGTCTGGATCTCGTACACTTTACCGTATGCCACTTTACCGTATGCCACTTTACCGTATAGCCACTTTACCGCATGCCACTTTACCGTATAGCCACTTTACCGTATGCCACTTTACCGTATGATGTAGTGGGAGTAAGGTTGTAGGTCAACACTTCCGGTTTTGGTCATGGAATGTAAATGGTTTTTTGACCATTTTAACTTAAAAAATGACCACTAAGGGTAGTAGGGGTGCGGTTTACACCACTTCCGGTCATGTTTGATATAATAGAGTTTTAAGCAGAATAATTGAAAACAATTACATTTAGACTTGAAAATTGACCACAAAGGGTAGTAGGGTTGTCGATTACACCATTTCTGGGCATCTTTGTAAGAACAGTGTTTTAGGCCGAATACTTTAAAACAATTACATTCAGACATGAAATCAGACCACTAAGGGTTAAAAGAGTGCGGTTAACATCACTTCAGGTTTTGTTTACCTAAGGGTTCTGCGTGGGAATTCAGATAACCTCCAAGGATGCAGTTTTCATGTCTTAAAATAATATAATTCAAGAATTCTTCCTAAAACCCTATTCTATCAATCATGACCAGAATAGGTGTAAAAAGTACCCCTACTACCCTTAGTGGGCAATTTTCAAGTCTAAATGTAATTGTTTTCAATTATTCTGCCTAAAACATTAAAATATCGAACATGACCGGAAGTGGTGTAAAACGCACCCCTACTACCCTTAGTGGGCAATTTTCAAGTCTAAATGTAATTGTTTTCAATTATTCTGCCTAAAACATTAAAAT
>JAQIWA010003503.1:0-10335 GCA_034693305.1 Eueremaeus valkanovi | reverse complement strand
TGAAATTTATTGACCATAAATTTGATAATCAATCAACGAAATTTATAAAAATTATTGATGCATGTTATAATAAATTATCGAACAACTTGTAAAATCCTCAACTGTCGCTTTGAATTATAAATCGATCTTGAACTTTATTCTACGAATATGAAATGAAAACTCATTATAAAATTAATCGTTATTTTTATCATTAAATATAGAAAATTCTGATTTTACTTCTATTTATGAACCAGGTGAAAAATAATAATAAAATCGATTCAAGTATAGTGTTCTTCAATCATAAGAATTAAGTATCTTGCTGAAATATTCTAAGTTAAATAATGTTACCAATGCTAATTCTACGTAAATGAATGCAAAAGAAATATTAATATTAAATGTACATATGATCTAGGTGCAACATATGATTTACGCATAAAATAATTATGTCAAACTGTAAACAATTTAGAATTTTGAATGAACTCAGCAGGTTAACAATAAATTGATAATAATGTTTAAATCTATTATCAAATTTTATTTTAATATTTTATTCAAAAATTAATTTTATTCTGAAATGTGATTAGTATTAATCAGAGCATAAGTTAGAATACAGGTCAGTCAGCTCATGCAAATGCGTCTTGTTCCATTATGACAAGCAAAGGGAGTTAGCAGGTCAATTTTCAAACCCAGATAAAAGATGAAATTAGTCATAAACTAAATAAATCATTTAAAGGCCTAGAAGTCACCTGTGATGAAAATGCTCAGACGCGTAGCATTGCCTCCACCGACACCGCAAGGCAAAAACACAGCCGGTAATCCCAGAGGCTCGGCATTGTCCCCCGAAAGGGGGTTGGTGCTCGAAAATGTAAAAAAAGAGTGTACCCTATGAGCAATTTAATTCATTAGTAAAAATAAATTATTTGAAATAATTTTTCCACCCTTGTCACATCCAACAGGGTAAATATGTTTCTGAACGACAGGTTAAGAATTAGTATAATTTAAAATGTACAGCTGTCATTTTCATTTGTGGCAGTTTATAAATCAAATATAAATTAGTTTCTAACAAAAAGGGCTTAATTTTAGAATTAATATAATATTCACTTAAAGTTTTGAATGACTTTTATTCGAACCTTCTGTTTATTATTTTAATTAAACATTAAATAAGTCCACGTCTTATAAAAAATATTTTTTATTTAATATTCCTTTGGATAACACGAGTAGTAAAACATTAAATTTGGTTCACATTTACACCTAATGTCAACCAAAAATAATTAACAATAATAATGAATATTAAAGATAATTATCGGAAGAATACTATCAATGGATTACAAGAAGTATACAGAGGCTCACATCAGTTACCGAATATACAGTTAGGTAGCCTTAAGTCCGCAAAGTATTATCAACTGTTTAATCATCAACTCATAACAACTTGGTCATCGTCAAGCCTCTATAAATCAATGTTCGCAGTTTAACCAAGAATATTAATTGTTTTTGTATTATATTATTCGACACTTTTTTTTATTTTATAATATATTTTTGAAATTTTTTATAAATGTATAAACACTAACAAATTTTGTGACTAATGTAAGTTTGCCCAAATTCTCATTTTATATTGAGAATATAAAAATGATCTGGTTCAATTGTACAGAACAAAAACTTTTTATGAACACTTGATTACATTGTCATCGCTTTTACAAACATTTCGATTGTTTTGTTGAGAATATATGCAATCATTTGTCTGTGAATGCGATTGAATGCTAACTAATATTTGTTTTCAAAATAGCTTTTATTACAAAAATAATAATTTTTAGGCTTAAACTAATTTTTGTTAGAATTATAATTATCATTCAATAAAATATTTTTATTTATTACCAAGTTGCAAAATAAATTAATGATAAACTATTTTTATTAATTTATATATTTATTAATTACCTACCTGTGCACTATTATAAAGCCTGAAGTTATGTGAACACCTCCTACCTTGGCCATTACTTCCAAAATGTATTTTTGGTAATGAATGCAATCACTGAAGAAAAGCAATAAAAAATTTTTAAATATTAATTAACTTTCTCTAATGTTTTATTAATTTTCTCATTAATTGCATTATTTAAATTCGTCTGGTTAATTGATTTATTTAATAAGCTAATTTTTCAAAATTTCCGAATCTAAACAAATTATTTTTGATAATTACACGAATATAATTTAAAATAATTGACTAGACACTTTTCAATTGTACATAGGGATTATTTTAGACCTTTTATATCCGAAAATATTTGTCAAGTGATAGAGATTTGCTGAAAACTTTTATCTTAAATTCTGTCCCAGTACCATCTTTTGAACTTCGAATGCTGTTCTTCATAAGCTCAATGCTGTTAAGCTAGGTTGAACAGTATTTTAACAAGTTTTCCTATGGGTTAGGTTTAACGGAGTTTTCTAATTTACTCCATTTAATTTAAATGAACTGTAAAATAAATATTATATTTCTATACAATTATACCTCAAATATCAATTGTAATTCTTGGTTATAATGGGCTTCCCGTTTATTTTGTACATTTGAATAAATCTTTCAGCAGGTATAAAAGTTCACAAAGATACTTGAATGGGGAGTGACTGAATGGCCACCCCGGGCCACCTCGGCCACCCCGGCCACCCCGGCCACCCCGGGCCACCCCGGGCCACCCCGGCCACCCCGGGCCACCCAGGGCCACCTCGGGCCACCCCGGGCCACCCCGGGACACCTGGGCCACACGGGCCACCTGACACGCAACATACAAATTTACAGGTGTACACTAATGTCAAAAACACCCTGATATGCTTAAATGAATTTGGAGCCAAAACGACTAGGGTCATATAAAATTTCAGCAATTCAAAATGATCTTTCCTAAAAATAATCGAAAACATATATCAGGATTTTACATAAAACGGTTAGGATTTTGCACAGGGTCACTTTATATCTGCGAAAAGGCATAATTCATCAGGCTCTAGAGCAAAAACCACAGCGGAAAAATGAAGTCTGATTAAAGAAAAATAATCATAATAAACTCAAAACATATTTCTGGATTTTACCTTGATGTTACTGATATATGTTCAATTAAGATAAAATGAATTTCAATCGTGATTAATAATAATCACTGATTATAGAAATGCATACTTCAAAGCAATAATCAATTCAGATTTATTGTAGTAAAGTATTCTAAATGAGTCCTGTGCAAATTTCAGTATGATAACCAAGGTGATATACAGAATTATGTTTTAGGTGTTTTTATTGTGATTATTTTTCATTTATCCCTTGTGGCTTTCGCTCTAGACCCTGATGAATTATGCCATTTTGCAGGAATAAAGTGACCCTGACCAAAAACCTAACCGTTTTATGAATAATCCTGATATCTATTTTTGATTATTTTTAGAAACGATTATTTTGAATTGCTGAAATTTTATATAACCCTAGTCGTTTTGGCACTGAAAACTGCTAGTTCATTGCTGCCGGTGCTGAACCAGTAAAAACGCCGCGGTGAAAAAATTTTGGTTAGTAGCTTTACAAAAATATAAATTTTCATTAAATTTCCTCATCAGGTTTAGGCTCCAGATTCGTTTGAGCGTATCAGGGTGTTTTTGACATTAGTGTATAAATTCATATGTTGCGTGTCAGGTTTACCCGGGTGGCCCAGGTGGCCCGGGGTGGCCGGGGTGGCCGGGGTGGCCCGGGGTGGCCCGGGGTGGCCCGGGGTGGCCCGGGGTGGCCATTCAGTCACTCCCCGACTCAACAACGCATTTGAAGTGCTATCCGTAAAAATCTTTTTTCGCTTTTAAGATATTTATTGCCTTTAAATGCACTGAATTTTGCCTTTAAATCAATTGTATTACCACTATTTGATTATGGAGATGTGATTTGGGGTCATACTTACCCTACTCATTTGAATAAACTTATCAGTTTATAATAAAGAGCTGCCCGGGTGCTTACGTGTTCGAGTTTAACCGAAAATACTTATAATCTATTCAATAAACTTAATTGGATTAAACCCGAGAATAGAGTAGCTTATGCGCACTTATGTGTTTATATTTAAAAATCTTTAAATAATCTGAATTCAAACTATTAACATGACATGTTTAAATACGTAGAGCACTTTAGGGCAAGATCTAGTGATAATTTACGTGTTTATTTGACCCGTATTAATCTTAACTTTTTAAGAAATAATTTGTTTTATAAATCAGTAAAATTGTATAATGATCATTCTTATGACATCAGAAACAGTTCTTCATTAAACAGTTTTAAAACTAAAATGTTTTCATTTTTTACGAAATAATTTTTATTTAAATGTATATATTATTGTTTTTGGTTCTCAATGGAAACCAGTGTAAAACTGATTGAGCTAACCAATAAAATTATTATTATTATTATTATCAATTGTATCACTCAATGAATGAAAACTATGATCTGATGACGAATCTGATGGACAGAGGATTAAAATCAGTTACAATTCAAATTTAATTCTAATATTTTTTAAATGTTATTTTTATAACAGTATAGCAAAGCAATTGCAGAGGTTTGGACTGAAGTGGTTTTGGCACCTAGCCGACCCATCACTACTGTTTTTAATAATTCACTCTATATATAAATAATATCGCTTTAAGTAATTATAACTTATATTTCATTTTAAATATTTTATGAAAAATAAAAAATATTTTAATTTTTTTACAGATTTTCTACAGAAAGCTATCAAGAAATCATTGAATCGATTCTTAGCTTTATTTCGCAAATCAATCAAATCTAACAAAAGGAGTAAAACCTTTAAAAACATTTTTAATCAATTATTTGTATCTCAATTAATGTTGCTTTCAGTTAATTAGCGCTGAGAAGAGTCTGTTATATATTGATGTTAATCGAGAGGGCATTCGTTGACGAGCAGCGATTGCTTGAAAGGAAAGACACCAAAAATGTTGTGTTGCCTCTGAGTTCTCTGCACTCGTATAGCTGTTCCAGTTTTGCCGGACTTTAAGACTTGTTGATTAGAATCAGTGCTCATAAGTGTGCAATCATTTCAATGCTTGAAATACAATCACATTCCGACTGATTATAGTTAAGGAAATATCAATATATTTATTAATATTTTTCCACAAAAGTTCAGGTTTGTATTGAATAGACTTTAGTATTAAGTGTTAATCAAACAGAAGTTAGATATTGAATAATATTTTTGCCAATAATATGAAGTGAATTAAGTTTTAGAGCAAATAATCGAAAGAATTGAATAGAGTTTATGGTATGAACTGAATGTATATTTCAAACATATCGTTTGATAAGATAATTGTCAATCAAAATAATGATAACATTAAATTGAGCTTATTTTGTCATTGAATGCATATATAACCTATAATTGCAAAATAATTCATTCAATTTTTTAAATTTTTAGGAAATTAATTATTTTTTTTGTATTGATATAAAATGTCTGATATTTTAGATAATTATGAAATTTGTGGACAAATTCCTCAAAATATTAAAAATGAAATTAAATTATTTAATCTCTTCAATATAATTTGTACTGGGAACGATTTGATCGCCGGTTATTATAAAGCCTTTTCTAAGTGATTAATATATTATTCATAAGAACCACACAATTACATAGCGTGTAAATTTACAAAGTAAAAAACTTAAATAGCATTTGTATAGACCTTGTGTTTTCAATAATGATCTACTCCATTCTTTATAGTCCTTGCTAACCGCATCAACAGCGGCGTATAAGTACTGCTCAGGAATGCTGTGGTGTTGTTAGTAACTGTGTTGTTCTTATACAGCATATATTTATCTCTCAGAAAAGGCTTTATAATAATTGTGATAAAAGCGTTCCTTATCCAGATGTTAGGCACGGTATCTGAAGTATGGGTGCACTATTCAGTTGCATATCTCAATAAGCCATATGTGTATAACACTGTTCCATATAACCGCGCTCAAATCAATAGAAATGGCCAGTGTGTATAGCACATAAATGTTTGTTGTGTATAGAATAAATGACAGCATATTTGCCAATATAGCGAGAAATACGGTCAGTAAAAGTTGTCAGTTTAGATATTTTATCATGAATGCACCTAAGTGATCTTTGAATTATTATTTTTCAGCATTATAATTGTATGCACTTACAAACAAAGCCTAGCAAAAAACTAATTGATGTGATTGGGGAGCAATTGTGTTGACAGTCAAGGTCTTTGAAAATAAAATAATATGTTGATTTTATAAATGGAGATGTGCTAATTTTATATTACAAATGACACATGATACCTCACAGTTAAGCCGTATAAACATATTTATCCCAGTTATCGCTGTTATGTAAATTAGTGGAAGCTTTGACCGAATGGTGAAGACGTGAAAAAATTAGTGAATTGTGTGGAAAACTCTTTGTACAAAATTGTAATAATCTATTCAATTAATTTTGAAGAATACTAAAAGGGATAGACTTAGCCGCGTACCACTTACACCAAACAGATTGTATGCGGCTTCGATTGAAACCGCATACAAATTGTGTTAAACAGAATGTTAAAAAAGATTTGAATAACATATTTGAATACATACATACTTACAGTACTGTACTGTTAGTGCCATATTTCACCCCAATCGCGTTTAGGTTTAAATATTAAACCAGATTCTAAACCCAAACCGGTTTCAAACTTATGCCAACATAGCATAAAGTTGCTTGAAATAAATAAATATTTATACTTTTTTTAAAATTTTGTAATAAAATGATATTTTTAACAAAAGTATATTGAGAGTTTATAATCTTGAATATTTTGTATCTAGTTATATTTATAACAATGAAAACAATTGAAAATATGTTTCCGTCAGCCACACAATCCACCAATTCTTCCACGTCTTCACAATTCGGCCAACGCTTCCACTGATTGGCATAACAGCGGAAACTATGTCCAAATATCAGCTCTTTATCAATACTGTCGCCGATATCTTCTATAGCCTATTGTATGTAAATTGCGTCACATTTCCATTATTCTCAGACAAATACCAGTGCTCTACTAGAGTTACCACATCAGACCACACAATTACTAAGGGTGTAAATTTAGCAAGTAAAAAAATTACATAGCCTTTGTATAGACCTTGTGTTTTCAATAATGATCTTTGCCATTCTTCATAGTCCTTGCTAACCCCTTCAACAGTCGTCACCGGTGTAAAAGAACTGCTCAGGAATGCTGTGCCGCTGTTAGTAAGTAACTTAGTTGTTTTTATTCAGAATATATTTATCTCTCAGAAAAAGCTTTATAATAACTTGTGATAAAAGCGTTCCTTATCCTAGTGTTAGGCCCGGAATCTGAAGTATGGGTGCACTATTCAGTTGCACATCTCAATAAGCCCTATATTTATAACACAGTTCAATATACCGGCGCCCAAATCAATAGAAATGGCCAGTGTGTATAGTATATGTTTGTTGTGCATAGAATAAATGACAGCATATTTGCCAATATAGCGAGAAATACGGTCAGTAAAAGTTGTCAGTTTAGATATTTGATCATGAATGCACCTAAGTGATCTTTGAATTATTATTTTTCAGCATTTTAATTGTATGCACTTACAAAAAAAGCCTAGCAAAAAACTAATTGATGTGATTGGGGAGCAATTGTGCTGACAGTCAAGGTCTTTGAAAATTAAGTAAAATGTTCATTTTATAAATTGAGCTGTGCTAATTTTATATTATAAATGACATGATTCCTCACAGTTAAGCCGTATAAACATATTTATTCCAGTTATCGCTATTTACGCCAAATAATTTTGAAGAATACTAAAAGGGTTAGACTTAGCCGGGTACCGCTTTCAGCAAACAGATTGTGTGCGGTTTGACTGAAACCGAATATAAATTGTGTTAAACAGAATGTTCAAAAAGTATTTAACTGAATGTAAAGAATCTTAAGGGGTTTGAAATAAATAAATATTTATACTTTTTTAAAATTAAGTAATAAAATGATATTTCTAACAAAATTATAATGAGAGTTTGTAATCTTGAATATTTTGTATCTAGTTATATTCATAACAATGAAAACAATTGATAAGATGTTTCCGTCAGCCACACAATCCACCAATTCCTCCACGGATTCACCATTCGGTCAAAGCTTCCACTTATTGGCATACTAGCGGAAACTGCGGCCAAATATCAGCTCTTTATCAATACTGGTTCCGATGGCCGCTAAAGCTTATCGTATGTAAACTCCGTCACATTTACAGTATTCTCAGACAAATACCAGCTCTAAAGAATGGAATTAAATGTAATAAAAAAAGAAGATTGTATCATAAAAAGTGCACTTAGAATAAGGATTGTGCTAGGTAATTCATCATGAACAACAACCTTACTTGTTAGCAGTTAAGTTCATTTAACAGTTCATAAGAAATATCTCATTGAAATATTCACAAATAATTAGTAATAAATATATTTGATTCAAGTCAAATAAGTCACCACAAATTGAAGCCTGCTCATATTTTTCATAAATGAACATAAGTTTTGTATTGCTTGGCAAAAAGATTAGTCAACACATAATTCTACGAATGTGCAAGGTCGACTGAAACAGGGAGATTATAGAAAGGGGAGAATGGCGGAATTTCAAATCAAAACCTAAGTGGAAAGTTAATAGGGAGGAGTATTTTGAAAAACAAGATGGCCACCACAATGGCCGAAAAATGGCGTTTTAAGTCAAAAATGGCCGATTTTAATGGAATTTATACTAAATTTGGCTAAAAATTAGCGCAATTTAGCATAACTTCACTTAAAATGAGCTTAATTTTGTTGCATTTTAACCGAAATCTGCAAAAATTGGCCATTTTTACAGAAAATGGCGCCAAAAGCGTATAGATCGCGAGCAAAAAGTGTAGAGGTGGAATCTAGCAGAGCCTCAAATCACCGATGGGAGTATTCTGGCAAATTACGCAGCCAGGGAGGGGGTATTTGGTCTATATCCCCTTGTAAATCCCTAACTAATTAATACCAAATTATATCTGAAATTTCAGCTAAAATTAGTAAAATATTCGGGAAATCATTTAAATTTTTATATTATTGAAATTAAGTAACCAAACTTTTCAACACTGCAAATGAATTATTTACTAGTTAACTTATTAAATCACTAATAATCACTTATATTTCTAGTTTAAAAAATAAACAAAACAATTCTATTTATTATTTCTAAGTATTATTTCATGTTATTATTATAAATGTCATTTCGAAGGAATTTTTTAATTATCTCATTTAATATAGAAGTTAATTGTAACATGTTTTTGCACATGTTCAATTTCATTTTATCAATTTCACGACACTGTTTGCATGATTATGCATCATTTTTTCATTGTTGTTCATGGATAAAATTTCATTAAATTCTGAACGAAATAATTCAAAACTAGACAATTTTTGAAAATCTGTTAGTGTTGGTAAAAGCTATTAATTGCTAAATTTTCAAGAATAACTCCAGAAAAATCTTTGACTAAAACATAAAAACACTAATTTGCAGAGAAGACCATATTTCAATAATATTTACAATTAGTTTGAAGTAATCATGTTTGCAACTCATTATTTTTGTTGTACAGTACAGACAAAAAAATATGTTTCGACGGGGGATAAGAATCATTATAGGGGATTATAAGGGCAATCAATTTTAGAAACTGTTTATCATACCCCGAGATTTTTTATTTTTTAGATGCCTTCTCCTAAAGCCGGGAACTGCGGTCCGCAACTATTTGTCCGGGAATGGAAACAAATGGAAAAGTCACGAAAATGAGTTCCCGAACATAGCACATTAGGCACCTGACCAAATGAAACTGACCAAATTAAACTGACTCAAATCATGCCAATCGTCAAAAAGGTCAAGCCAAATTAACGTGAATGGAGTGGATTACCCGACTACCATCCGAATACGAAAAGCGCGAACTAATCTATCCCAAACCCAATGGAATTCCGGACCCAGGTCATAATTGGTGGGGCTCTACACGTAGACCCCGATATAAGCCCATAAAAGCCTAATTGATTGTCAAGAATGCCCGGGTCAATAACACTTGCTCCCTGATCTTATAAGCCATAATACAGGACCAAACCCAGCCAGGATAATTGGCAACAAATACCATGCTAGCAAGTTTCCCAGACTTCGCATAAGCCAAAACCAAACATCTAACCTTGTTCCAGAACGACACTGAATATATGAGCCAAGGCCCAAGATTTCGCACATGAAATATATTTCCTTTATGGCGGTCCGCAAGACTGGCCAATCACTTCACAACAAAATATAGACATTTAGTGATTAAAAACAAAAATAGAAAACAATAATAAAAACAAAGTCAGAACTAATGGAAAAAACTGCACAAAACTCAACACATATGGAAAAACC
>JAQIWA010003502.1:0-10341 GCA_034693305.1 Eueremaeus valkanovi | reverse complement strand
ACGGATCCCATGTTTACGAGTATTAGTTTTCCGGGTTTTGCCGCCAATTCTGATGGTATGACAAAGTGTTCGTCTGCTGTCCGAACAAAGCTGTCGACTCGTAACCAGTTTTTCGGTTGAATTGTATTTTTTGAGTAATAATCCAATTCTTTCGGATAGACATAAATGTTTAGATAAGGCGAGTGCGGATGCAATTGGTTTGGGAGCAGCTCTTGTGCGCCACTTGTTATATACCAGTCGTTAATGTTTTGCCGCAATTTAGCAAAATTTTCGTTGAATTGGTGCCTGAATTCCTCCCAACCCTCGCCTTTGCAGTTGGATTTTAGACCTGTTTTTTGGATTGAAATATGTTTTAGTTTTAATTAAAATAATTATTAATTTTTAAGTAAAAATAATTTTTTTATTACAAAAAAAATGTTCAGGAACAGGTTTTCCCAATTATTTTAGTTTAGACTGGTCCTTTTAATTAATTAGCAATGTTATTTTTAATTACAGTTTTAGAAAAATAAAAACATCCTATTATACGCCTGTGCCAATAATTTTAAACTTGGTTGCTAATTTATACGTTTACCTTATTTAATTTTAAATTACAGTTCGAAATTAAAACATTTATATTGATTTTCGTATCTTGGTCAGCTGATCAAAAGATTATTATTACAAGCAGAACAATTTTCTAAAGTTAGCTGGTATAAATCTGGTCAAATTTGATTTTAATCGACCACTTTTGACCACTGAATTATTAAAATAATTATAGCTTGCTCAATTAAAATTTTTAAACTATTTAATCGTAAATTACAGTCTAAAATAAAATTGACCAACCTGAAAATGGTGGCGGTATAGTCTGGTCATTTAGGAACCACAGTGGCGCCGCGGAGAACAATGCGACCCAGGGTATGCCAGAATTGGTGAGTACAGGCGAACAGACATATGAGTCGACAACTATAACATCGGGTCTTATGATTGCAATCACTTTCCTGTAGTGATTGTCCAGTGATTTGCTTTCGGCCAACAGTTTATCGAATTGATTGACACTAAAGCTCTCAATAATTTCCATTGGATTGCCTTTAAGTGCTTTCGCATTATTTGCCACATATTTAGGCCAAACCTCGGCATCACTTTCGTGGTTGAGCTTCGATACCGTATGTAATACCTCTTCGAAGCCATACTTCTCTAACTGTCCTCTGAATGCCTGATCCACAGCAAATACTATTCGATGTCCTCTTCGTAGCAGTTCTTCAGCCAAGCCGTGACAGGCATTCACTTTTCCCCAGTCGGCTGCCGGTGCAAAGAGCACAGTTAGTGAAGACATTTGAAATTTTCACGAAATTATTTTAAACTGTAATTAAAATAATTTTTTTGAAAACTTTATACAGTATTGAATATTAGGTATAAATTGGTTGAAAAAGTTTTGATTCTTATATTGAAGTTATCCTTATTTTATGTCAACTTAAATGAGTTGTTATATAAATATTTTAGAGGTTTTTCACTCAAAATAAGGCACAAAAATATTTTCTGACTTTTTTTGGATCTTGTATTCAATGATAGTTTTCAGATGTGAGCGATAAGTTTGCTTTTAAATAGAAGAAAGTTAAGTTTTATTTATGCGTTAATTACTGCAAAAAGTATATAAAAATTCCTCTATTTTATATGCAATGATAATTTATGCACTGGTACTTTATTTATTCTTATTTACGTAAATAATATTTCGTAAACTTTTTCTCAAATTCAATGTCAAATAAGTTATATATATTTTGTCTGTAATTTATGTCTTTTAATGTATGAATAATTCATTAGTTTTTATATATAAATATAAATTAATTTTATTTTTCTTTTTCTGTCGTAATATCTATTTATTGACAGTTTTTTTGAATAATATTTTTGATTGAAAACTATTACAAGGAATTAGAAGTCATTAAACGTTTTTAGGCTTAAATTGATTAAAATTATTGCTGAGAGAGAGAGAGAGAGAGAGAGAGAGAGAGAGAGAGAGAGAGAGAGCAGGAGAGAGAGCAGGAGAGAGAGCAGGAGAGAGCATGAGAGAGCAGGAGAGAGAGAGCAGGAGAGAGAGAGAGAGAGAATAATTATTATTAAAAATATTACCTTGTTTAGCAAAATTTCTAGCGTCTGTTATCAATAGACCAATTGATCAGCATCATTTTTTTGATGTATAACTACATTTATTTTTCAAAATAATTACAGTTTTTCCATCCTTATAAAAGGTCTATTTTTCTAAAATTATTCCACCATGCTAAACGCGAAAAATACTGTAATAACTCAAATTCTTATTAAAATGTTCTGACACATTTAAATTCAGAAATTTTCCATGTTGAATATATCCAAGATCATGTGTATATATTTTTTAATATTACCATAAGTTTGTTGAACTTACCCACGTAATTTAATGACGTATATGTTCAGTGATAAATAATGTTGAGATAAATAAGAACTCAAAATAAGTGAAAAATCATTTTTTAATACAAAGAAAATCATTAAAAACAAAAAATTAAATTAACTAGAGCATTGCACCCATTAAAATATAATTATTTGGGAAATTTAATGAGATATAATGAACAAGATTAGATAGATCATATTCATATTATTTTGGAAGCGAGTGATATCTTCTTCTAATTCTCCTTTCTTCGATAAATTCACCAACCTGATCATCATCCAGGTCACTAGTTTCCAGGTCCCACCATTGATGTATAACTTTGGCCGCGTTGTTTGGAATTAATGGCTCATGGTTCTTGAACATATCATTATTGTTCTCGTGAGGTTCTCGCAGAATTGGAACGGCTATTAAGAAAAAGAGCAAGATAATTTAAATAAATTTATCAAATTATTATATAAAATAAATTTTTATTACAGCTCACTATAACTGATAGCCCAATCAGTAGAAGAGTTATCTTGATTACAGATAACATTACAAATTGAAGAAAATGTTACTCTGAACTGATTTATTTAATTGTTGCTTGATAATTGTGAAACTGTAACTGTGTTCACATTTATATGTAGTCTAATTTCGGCTGCGGACCAATTTATATACATGGACAGCTGTAAACTAGATTTAAAAAGTTTGAGCACAAGACTGGTATAATTTAAATGGAAAATTTGTATCCACGTCATATTTGATCTAAAATAATATTTTGTATTGCGTTAAAAAAAGGTCTAGACATAAATCATTTTAGCTTGAGCTGAAAATCACAGAGAAATGTTTATAACAACAAGAAAAAAAGGCGCCTTCTGCGGGGCGCGAGCCCCAGTACTCCCAGTATTGTCAAACATTGACTAGTAGATGCTCTACCTTATTTGATACGGCAATGTAATATTCAATTTAATTAATTAACGAAACTACAGTACGAAAAAAAGAGTATATAGTTTTGTTGCCTATCTCCCCCCTTAATAATAAAGTAAAATTTAGAAGGGATAGGCTTAAATGAATGGTCTAGGCGAGTTTAGACTGCAAATTTTTTTCGTTAATCTGTAAATTCAAATTATCCTTGGAAGTTTAAAATTTGTGAACTCTATATTTTATCAAGCGTAATTAACGTAATACTGTGCTATTCTTGTTTTTATTTAATTATTTATTGCCTTGATAAATTGCTTTGAATTGGTAGTTCAGTTTAGATATAAACTGTAAAAATATACTTTATTTATAATTATTACCTTGGATTCCTATCAATGTATAATTTTGGATCCCCCACCTTCAGTTCTTTATTATTTTGTTCATAAAAAAATAAGCAAGCATATTAAACTGAAAGTTATAATTTTTTTTAAATTATCAAGTTTAAAACGGGGTCATTTTGATCTATGATTTAAAACATTAAAAAAATGTCATAAAGAATAACTAGTTTTCAATGTTTATTATAATTCAAAAAATGTACACAGGTGATATGAGCCACATAATTTCATACAATATTGATAAATATTTTTTTTATAAATCATCAATAAATACAGTTATTATTTAGTCAACAATTAGTATAATTCAGAAAAACTGTTAATAAATTACAATAAACAACATTTTATATAATTTATTTAAAATTATTTTTATACTTGGTCTAATATTAAAACATTCTTTTTTTGAGGAATTGACTAACACCTATTGATCAGGGTAATATTTAATTTTTAGATTTGGTCAATTTATTCTTGTGTCGTAACAATAATTCTAACCAAGCTATAAATTAAAGCCGCTATGCTCATAATTTTCTAATAAATCAACCAGGTACAAAGAATGCTATTCCTATTTTCAGCCATAATCAGGGTATCTTGATATTAATCAAGTTGTGACTTTTTCAAAGTTAACAGGCAATAATTTAACAAAGCTCAAATTAAAGACTAATTATATGATATTTCAATTAACTATTTGATATTTTAAACTATTTGAGATCAATTCGAACTATCAAGGTGAACATTCATAATGAGATCCAGAGCACAGCACGCTTTTAACGAGAGTGTGTGAGTGTGTGTACGCCTGCGAACAGCGGCTAACAATATATACAGCTTTTGGAAGAAAAATCGCGTATAATATGTGTCAGTATTACCACAAATAGAATAAACTCATAAAATATTTATATGTATTTTTCCACTCATTTAAAGCCTAAAAACTTATATAATTTTTTTTACACATGACTTATGAGCGCTTTTGTTGGCTTCACTTCATCTCGTCTACAGTTGGCTGCGTTGTGGGTCTCCGGCCTAAAGGACTTAACGAGTCGCTCAATGGGTGAACCGCTCATTGTGATGAAACGGTATATAGCGTAGAACGGTATGCAGCACATGGAGGATAGGGTGATCAGCCAGCCGACTAATATAGACCAGCTTGGATATACGTAATCCTGAACGACCAGGTTCTTGTATTCGAATAAAGCGGCGAAGAATATGAACTGTAAGGAAAAATTTTATTTTGAAATATGAACTCTCAGAAATTTATTCAATATTTATTCGGGATGATTTCAAGCCAGCCTTAATTTTGAGCTTGTTAAAATTTATAACAATATAATTTTTAATCAAGATAAATTGCTTATAATAATACTTACACCAAGGAACAATGGACTGAGAAACTTCCAGCATGTGCGCCAGAATACGCCCGGTCGCTCACCAAGCATCTCTTTAATTTGATCGGAAAATTTTTCTGAGCCTGCATATTTTTGTTCGGGTTATTTTTTTTGAGAAAATACAAATCAATATTATTAGCATGCTAGTTTTCAACAACAAGGTTAATGTTAGAGACAGACCATAACACCAACAAATAGCTATAGTCTCCACGAATACAATGCATAACAATGATAGAGATGTTCCGTAATGATCCAGCAAGTTTACTATATATTTGCCACCCTGATCAATTTAAATTGTGTACGTTAATATATTTTGAGCTAGATGGAAATAATAATTACTCACATAAGTAGTTGTGGGTAAAGCGCATAAATAAATAAATACTATGAGAACTGCAACAAATATTTCGCGATTTTTCCGCAAAACAGTCGGATATTCATCGCATAAACCGGTGATCATTGCCTCCAAACCACCGAACTGTAAGAAATACAACAAATATTATGTTATATAAACGTTCTATTTTTGTTGATATTAATGGGCCGAAGTCCGCTATGATAAAATTGTCTAGTGTATTTTTAGAAAATCTTTTACCAACGATTATCAATGACCATTTAATAAATTAAATTAATTATTTTCAAGGTTATATTCAGCTAGGTTAACAATATGAGCTTACTGTAATTATCGAGGTAAAATATTTTATAATTTGTATAATAATTATATTAATCTAAAGCTTCATGATAATTTTCTATAAAATTTTATATTACCATGCTATTTTTTTGAAACAAGAAAATTTCATAATGCAGTAATAATCAGAGTCTGGAAAACCCTTCCGCCTTCCCGTGCATATGAGTCTGGTGTCATCATAACAAACAAAGGGGGAGTTAATACATACTCATTTATCAGGTTAACCTGCTAACTTTTAAGTTGATGTGTTAACTCCGCCTTTACTTGTTATGACACAACGGGTTACCGGGCTCTGTTAATAATACTTACAGTGCTGTCCAAACCCAAAGTGATGAGCATTACAAAGAACAATATGGACCAGAACACTGAGCCATGCATTGTAGCTATTGCTTCTGGGTAGACAATAAACACTAAGCCAGGCCCTAAATAAGTTTAATTCAAAAAGGTTATCTATGTAATATAAAAATTGAATTTTTAACCAAGTTACCTCCTTCAGCGACCTCACTGACATCCTTGTCCATCATTTGGGCCATATATCCCAATACAGAGAATATGACAAAACCGGCGACAAAACTGGTTAAACAGTTGACACTACTTGTGAATATGGCGTCTCTATAAGTAAGGATCAATTTGTTCAAGATCAATTTTACTGCTATTTAATATTATAGCAAGATAAAGTACCTGTAGCAATTATTATGGAATTTATTATAAGATGAAAGTGCCATTAATGTTCCGAACCCGGGACCTAATGAAAAGAATATTTGTGTGGCTGCGTCTATCCATACCTGGGTAAATGAATTAGTATTTTAATGATTTTATCAAGATTAATATCAAGATTTATAACTATTTCTCAAAGAGCATGCACAGAATTAATCTGGATTATTTACTAAACTGTAATATCAACTTAATTTATAAACAGTTGTATAATTCGATTTGAAAATATGTGATAGGTGGAATAAGTTCCAAAGGCGATTGATATTATTTTATTTCAATATAACAAGATTATATTATTTTATATTTCAAAATATTATTTAAGATCTGGCTAAAAAATTGAAAAAGATAATGTTACAGTTGTTTAACCTACTTACATTGATAGAATATAATTTATCCCAGGATGGATATAAATAGAATTTAATGCCATCCATTGAGCCTTCAAGTGTGACGCCTCGAATGAGCAAGATAAATAATACAAAATATGGCATTAATGCGGTCACCCAAACCACCTGTCAGTGCAGAAAAACACATTAATAATACCTCGATCCTAAATGTAACATGTTAAATATATTCTGTTTTTGATACCTTTCCTGCACTTTTGACGCCTTTCCATAATGAAAAATAGACCAGAATGAAGACCATCATAAGGCAGAGAGCCAGGGACATTTTAATTGGGCCAATTGAGTCGATGCCATCCGAGAGCTGTATTTGGAGGACTTGTCGTCTATTAGTTAATGAGTTCGTTATTAGTAACGGAAAAAGTATACGACATTATGTTTTTCTATATGTTAAAGGGGGTAACCAATCATTAACCAGGTTTTAAAAATTAAAATGATTAAATTTTGAACTTGCTGGAGCAAAATTTTGATTTGAGATATTGTCAAGTTCAATTTAGAAATTATTATCAAGTTGATTTTTTATGGCTTTTTGATAATAATTTTTGTAATGAACTTTTGCGCACTTTTTCCTTAAAGAGTAAAATATATGAAAAGAATTGTTTATTGAAATTCAGTTGACTTTAAAATAGTAATAAATAAATCATTTGATAAGAATCTAAAAGTATTTTTCAATCGATTTCACAGTCTTTTCAAATGAAATAGTTTTTCATTCGTTTTAACTTTTGTTTCAAAATTAAATGAAAGTTAGAAAAAATTAAATGCAAAAGTGAGTTAACAGGGTACAGCAATTTATTTTTAATCTAGCAATATACTTTTATACTGGATAATACAGTATTAACATGCTTAATTTATTAATGAGTGAAAATTATTAACTCGTAAATCAATAAATAAGTTTTGGCCTTGATATGTTCGAGTCTATCAGAATTGAGCTATAAACTTTTATCGACAACTCTGTACTATCTAATCTGACATATAATTTATTAAAATAGCACCTTGTATAAGGAAAAAATATCGCCTCCGTGGCGCAATGGTTAGCGCGTTCGGCTGTTAACCGAAAGGTTGGTGGTTCGAGCCCACCCGGGGGCGATTTATTTTTTTTATTAAAATAATTTCTCATTAAAGCAAGATAAATAAATAAGCTAGGCCAGGTGAAAAATAACAAAATTTTATGCTGAATATCTGAGTTTTAATATTGTTTGCATTTATTGAATATAATTAAAAATTCAATATTTTTCGCAATTATTAGTAAAGTATAAAACATTTGAGACAATAGCCTATAATATACTGTAATTATTACAGAGTATTATATAAGAAAAAATTGAAAATCAATATTCTCTCTCTCTCTCTCTCTCTCTCTCTCTCTCTCTCTCTCTCTCTCCTAAATAAGAGAAAAGAGATATTCATTTGAAGTATGAGATGAAAGTATCACTGCTTTTGGATCTCATTATCAGCCGGGTGCCAAATGGCTGTCATGGAGAAAAACTTTAACGAGAAGACAATAGAGTAGAACAAACTTATATAACGACACTATTTCTCAATATAAGTGCGAATATTGCTATCAGAATAGAAATATATTGGAAACTGAGCTAAACTCGATTTATAGTAATATGTGTTCAAAAAGGATAAAAAATTGATTTTTTTCTTTAAATCTCTTTTTAATATTATTTGTGCAGACATTAAAATATAATACTTTAATGTTTTCCTACTCTCTATATGTGTGTGAAATCAATTCACAATTGCATTCAATTCGCGCTAATATTTTGCAATAATAAATAAATTGCTGAAAAATATTCCAAAATATAAACATTTTTTTTTGTACTTTGATATGAATTAAATTTTATCCAAAATTTACAGTTTGTTTCCCAAAACTATATTCTAATTATCTATTATTCTGTAAAACTTGCAGGCTAAATAATGAGCTAGCACATTTATATTGCGCAAATTAATCTTCATGAATATTTGTCATATTATTTCAAGAATGAACCTTGATCATTGAAAAAATACTTACTCAAAGTATTCTTGAGCCGGGCTAACATCTTGATTGCTAGACCCATTGGTGCTGCGCCTTAAGCCCATTGGCTTACATTTATCCGTATTCCACGGGTTATTGCAATTGGTCCAGGGTAATTCGGATGACATAATAGACGCTATGGATGCAAATAGGTAATAGAATGCCCATGCTATAATCGTGTTGTAGAACATGGCCACATATAAGTCGATCAAACAAATTGCATAACCGATGCCTAAAATCAAATAAAAATTTTTTTTTGTTATTTCTGTTGCAATGCTTTTCAAACTTTAATCGCATTGATTCCTGCGCTCAGGGATCATAAAAAATATTTATAAGCCTATTAAATCCTGGTGCATTTTATTAATATTTTACAAAGATTACCATGATATACAGTGCCTGACATCTCAACAGTTGCACTCTCGAATTGCGCGATCAATATATATATGGATTTTTATGTATATTTTGAGCGCACAATTCAGGAGTGCAACTGTTGAGATGTCAAGCACTGTACAATTAATTTGCATAAAAAATAAGCCAGGGCTAGTTATTTGAGCTATGCATGTTTTTTTGCCTTATTATTGAAATGAGAAGGGGCCAAATCGAGCTTTTTACGGCGCGAACTAAATAGTTGTTCCCCTTATAGTTCCCCTCCCATTGAAATAATATGGGGAAAATTCTAAAATTCGAATAAAATTTGCACCCGCCTACTACCGCTTGAGTTTTCAACCAATAAACAAGCAACTATATTGATGTAACAAGATAGCATTTGCAAAAATTATTGTGAATTATTGTATCATGCTTAAAATGAGAATTTTTATTTGTTTTCGTTGAAAAAATTACCTAATTGATGCTTTAATTATTGTTCAAGATTATAAATATTACCAAGCCATTATATATTTTGATTGGAGAACAAAATTATAATTAATTTACAAGGCTTAATATTGAAATTTCAATAATCTTGATAATATGAGTATATTATATTGTAGGGTAACTAAACCTAAGTACCTTACTCAATGATATTCTTAATAGGAGAAATTTTCTTATCAAATTATTAATCAAGGTAGAAATTTCTATCAAATCCATATAGCTCATGTCATGAGCTGCCATTTTGTAATTGGTCACATGACTATGAAATGTTAAAAAATAAATAACTCGGAAAATATCAATTCGATTTAAAAATAGATTTGATTTTTATAATCAGGGTTAAATTCTCTATCGAATCCATGTATAATATGTTGGCCACCGCCATTTTGAAAAATTCAAACTAAGAATTTCTAAGCCGAATAACTTGAAAAATATTCGATCTCGATTTTTTTCGGTTTCATATTCGGCTTCTACGTAAAATTCTACATCGGTTTGATATGAAAAAACTTGGGGGCTGCAACTTTACTCTAACCGCATTGTCTACACTACAATATTCAATTGCAGTGGACTGGCTTATTCAAAGACTACGTTACGCCTTATAGACTTGACCGGCTAATTGGC
>JAQIWA010003501.1:0-10349 GCA_034693305.1 Eueremaeus valkanovi | reverse complement strand
AAGAGAGCCCTTTCCTTCTGACTCACTCCTCGGTGTTATGTTATATACTTTTAATCACAACTTTCGCAGTGAGTCTATGTATGAGACATACATTTATTGTGTTAAGCCACTGGCCATTTCCTGGCCATTTTAACATTACTGCTATATACAGTATTGTAAATTGAAACGACCCGTCGATATAAAAATAGATTTAGAAAGAAGTTATCGTTTGAATTACTTTAATAATAGTTAAAGAAATTTATTAAAAACATTTTCAAAAATTGATAAAAATATTGTTTTATTAAATACAATAATTTATAAAAATATTTCTAAAAACAGTCGAACCCAGGGACAGAGCTCGGTTATATTTAAATTAACCAGAAGATTTCCATGAACTAAATATCAAAAACGTTAAATTATCCGGCTTTAGGTGTAACCCGGTTTTAATGGAGTTATAGTTGACTATTTGAGGCATTTGCACTATTGCCGGGTTTGACTGTACTTTAGTTGAAATTATTAATTATATTTCCAATAATTTAATGAATATCAGAAACAAGCAAGAACGTTATTACCCAGCGAGTATACTTTGGATCTATTGGTGATAATAGCCATTAGAAGATAATTGGGTCAATTGGTATTCATCACAATAGAATTTACAAAGCATTAGCTGTACTAACAATAACAGATATTATTTAAAAATTTCAAATTTGTGACATTTATGAAAATTTTAGAAATTTTAAATATTTTGAAAATTTTTGTACATATTTTCGATTTTCAAAATTTTGAAAACTTTTACAACAATGGTGCACAGACAGACAGACAGACAGACGTACGGACAGACACCTTCTCAAGAACATAAGAGAGTATACTCGCTAAAAAAATTATTTAATGAATAGTTTTATTGTGAATTGTATTCACAATCCAATCGATATTCACTGAAACTCTTCCGAATTCATGGGAAATCAAATCGACGTCAGTGCCGGGCACATCCGAAGTCCTTTTATTGCTTTGAACGCCAATCACAACTGCCCTTCCGTTCACATACTGTACTAAAGGAGAGCCCGAATCGCCCTTTAATTAAAAAATAATTGTTATTTATATTAATATATTTGAATAGAGAACACAAATAGAATCGGTTTTCAGCTCTGCTTCCGTAAATAAGAGGAGTATACAGTTTTGCCAAGGGACCTCCACCCACCCCACTTGGGGGAACGGCCTCTTACCAGTAAATTATTATTAAGCTGTATATCCAAGCTATCCTTGTTATCAAAAAATTGTAATTCTGTATTTCCTAATAGTTTTTGTAGTGGAGATAACGTAATACTTATCAACCTTGTTTTGATTTTTGTTTTTTTGGTTAAAATAATTGAAATTTAGTTATATATATATATATTTTGATTAATATTAAAATTTATGAAAATATAGAATCATTTTGTTTCACTTTACACCTGTATGCCGCTGTTTGCCCGCTTATACGGTAAGTAGACGTTTTCATATTTACCCTTGGCGGCCAGGGGGTCATTTCAGTAGGGATCTACTTACACCAACGGGTATTGCAAAATCTGGAAAGATTTTTGGAATAAATTCCATATATTCCTGGGTTAAAATAAAGTTGTGCTCAGAACTGTCATAAGGGTCTATTTGAACCCAGCCCATCTGCAATCGATCCGCATTTGTCCCATTATTTGTGATCCCAAAGCCACTGATCATTGCGTATTCGTATTCAGTGTTGTATACGTTCGGTTCGGGTAAACAAATTCCATTGAGTTTACGATATTTTGTGTTATTTTGAAATTGGATTTCATCTTTCAATTGAATCAGGGCCATGTCATACTCTTTTCTAATTTGATCCAGTGTTATAGGGATTACATCATATGCTATACCTCTGTCTTTGTAACCGCGCATACCAAGGTATACTTGGACATCTGAGAAGAAAATGTCCGCGGTTACATTTTCCAACGCGCTTAAAATATAAGAGAAAGGTCCAATTTGAATAGGAAAGCAAAAGGGGTCTCACATATATGAATCAGTACCTGCACATATACTGTACTTTAGGGACGTGCAAGGTCGGCGGAGACAGGGGAGTATAAGAATGGGTGTAATTTTTTTGCATTTAAACTGAAGCGGGTATAGCGCGTTTCAAGTCAAAAATGGCTGATATTGACCGATTCAGGTCAGATAAGACTTAATTTTAGCCTTCGACGCCATTTTCGGTCAACGCTTCTAGAGAAGTCAATGGAGCCAAGCACTCACCTTAAAATCCAAAAGGGTATTCTACCAATTGCAAAACACACCCCTTGCACATCCCTACTTACATACGGTTATTTGAAAAAATATATTTAAACATATTTTACTGTTACAAACACTACTCACTAAACACAATGGGCTGCAGTTAGGATCCATCTACTATTTAGTATAGCACCAGTACACCCCCATCTGTATTTTAATGAAAATCAATTTATTTGATCTGATCCAGTTGAAAATGATCGACTCCTGACATTCATGAGTAGCTCAAGGATTATCACTGATTATTTGTAAGGAATGCTGAAATTCAACTCATCAGAGATTGTTCTTATATTTTAGTCAAAATTCGGTTGAAATCTAATTTAAGTCTTTGAGAGCAATTTTTTCGGCCATCTTGTCGGCCATATTGTCTGCCATATTGTCCGCCATATTGTCCGCCATCTTGTCCGCCATCTTGTCCATCATTTTACCCTCTTCTATACCCTTTTAGTTTTAATGCAAATCCCCACAGACTATAGAAAGACAACTCTCCCATGTCTAGGCCGACCTTGCACATCCCTATTTTATGGAGTGAAATGTGTCCCCTAAACCTTGATAATTATAATTATAAATGTTGACCCTGGTCATTCATTGAATGATTATCGCTTGAGCTCTCATTTTTTTATAAACACAATAAATAATAAATTTATAAAAAATATGATCTAACGGTTCAGTGCCTATGTTGAAAGTGATTAATACAGTCCAAGGCATTTCCCCCACCTGGGCATCTCTGCCATTTTTAATTTTGGCAAGCATATCATGGCCTTGATAATATTGGAAACAACTGCTGTCCATGAGATAGGATTCGCGTCCAATACCGCAATCATCTGATGTTACGTTCGGGTAGTGTCTGATAGTGTGTATTGCATTGGAGCCGACAATTGTGGAGACAATCACTGTTTGAATGTTATTTCGATTAATACTATAATTATTATAATTTTTTATATAATAATTATATTCCAGAGATGGCGGAGGGGAGTCTAGCCAAAATACCCCCTAGGTTTGAAAATCGGCAAAATACTCCCCCTAGTTTTTGACGAGGCGAGGGACCCCCCTCGACTTTTTGCTCGCGATCTATATCGAAAATGTCGCCACAAACGCCATTTTTGGTTAAAATGGTCGATTTTTACCGAATTTCGGCTAAATATAGCTTAAATACAACTAAATTAAACTTAATTTAAGTGATATAATGCTAAATTCAGCTAAATTAAGCCAAAATCGGTCGAAATTCGGTCAAAATCGGCCATTTTCGACTTTAAACGCCATTTTTTGGCTATTGTGGAGGCTATCTTGTTTTGCGAAAAAACCCTCCACTAGACCCCCTAGGTTTTTAGGCAAAATCCGCCATTTTACCCCTCCCTAGCCCCCCTAGAGCCGTCGAGCTTCGCCATCTCTTATTATATTGAGAAAGAGAGTGAAATAATCGACTCAAAGTCCGAATCACATCCCTTTTCTAATTACTTTTTCTCAATATTTTTTATCATAACAACTAAATGTAAGCTAAAGCCTACCAGTGCCGCTCTCCCTATCTCTCCCATTGTAGGCAATTATTATGCAATCATTGCATCAATACTAATGCCAATTGTTATGCATTCCTCAACTCAGTCCTGTAGCCAATCAAAACCTACTTTTCCTTCAGTTTTGCACCCGAACCCATTCAAACGCATTCCAATCGCCGCACTCTTTTGCCTAACTTTTGCCTATTATGCTCACAACGCTTTCACAGCTCTTTTTGTACTGTTTTTCTCTTCAGTTCTCTAATAAAAGTTGTATTCAATTTATAACTACTTTTGTGTTGAGTTTCTCATCAACCGATTGATGACCTGACCAGTACCTCCCGACGGTACCTAAGCTGGCCTACAAGTTCTGGTCAATCTTGGTTTGACTTAGGGTTTGAATAGATCCACACTCATCTACGACACTTCACCTCTGGTCATCACAAGTGATCGTTGTTTTGGTCGTCACACTATTATTCGTATTATTCGTATAATTATTCGTATTATTGTCTAAAAAAAGAAAAAAAACAAATAATATTAATTTTAGAAAAAAATTCATAAAAAATATCAATATTTGAGTCAAATGCCATAACATTTCATACAAATAATTATTACTTGTATTTGTTGTCGTTATCCTTATTATTATTCCTCTATTATTGGTATAATTGTCTGGAAAAAAACGAAAGAAAACAATAATTTTAATAATATTTTACAGAAAAAAATATCAATTAATTTGAGACAAAAATAATTTCCTTTTAATCAAATAAGTATTGTCGGTATTACTAATATCCGTATTATTATTCGTATTATTCGTAATATTCCTATTAATGTCTGAAAAAAATGAGAAAAAAAACAAAAAAAAATAATTTCAGAAAAAATTACGAAAAATGTCAATAATTTTGAGACAAAAATCATAACATTTTATACCAATAAATAATACTCTTATTTGTGCTGTCGTTATAAATATTGTTCGTTCGGTTCGTCTCTAAAAACAAAAAAGAACAATAAAAATGAGAAAAAAAATAATAATTTTATATTAAAACAATATTTAAAATAATACTTACTTTCGTTTTGAGCTAAACCTTAACTCAAACTAAACGTTCGTTTCGTTAAAACAATTATAAATTTATTCAATACTTAAATGTTTTCCAATAATTTGATCTTTTATTCAGTTCTTAATATAGAAATACAAAATACTTATTATAATTGTAAAAAAACAGTTTAGGTTAATCACAGGTATACTAACTGTGCGCTCAATTATTTAAAACTAATCATATGATCAAAATTTGAACCAAAAATAACGTAAAAAAATATGTAATTCTAATAACTCGTATAACTAGTACACACCCGTCGGTTAAGGTTCTAACCGAAACAAAGAGGGGGTGTTTGTAATGTATTTTCTTTCTAAACTCCTTTCCTCTTATGCTCCTCCTTCGCGACTGTCCCTCCTATTCCTAATATTATATAACATAATGTAATTCTATGTAAACTCGTCTTAATTCTGATTTTTAATTCCATGTAATGTGTGCGAATAAAAAAGTTTTGATTTCTATGTGTTCTGAGTAGTTTTTCATTTGACCAAGCGCATTGCCAGAAAAGCTCATAGCATTTATGGTGGCTCGTTCGTGATCAGTCGTTCTCAAGTGGCTATCGATTGATCGAATTCCTTCGACTTAACCTCGAATCCGTTGGCCTACGAATCCGAGGAGCGGTGTTGGTCTCCGACCGGTGGTAACCATTCAGTCGAGTCTCCATAGACAGATTTGGAAGTGCTTGTGCCTACCGATAAGCGGGAGGTAGAGTAGACGATTACTAGGGCAAGTCGTCTTCACGAATACATATACGCGGAGGTCCTTAGTCCACGCCGACGGGTGAGTGATCCGGGATTGGAAGTACGTTCCAATCGCGCTTGAGCGGCATGCGCTTGGCTTATGTTGTTTGAAAATTTAAACGAATAAATTTGATAGAATTTAGGAGTAATAAACTAAATTCAGTTGATAATTGAGAATTGAGAAATAAAGTTTAGGAGTAATAAACTAAATTCAGTTAATAATTGAGAGAGAGTTTAGGAGTAATAAACTAAATTCAGTTAATAATCGAGAAATAGAGTTTAGGAGTAATAAATTAAATTCAGTTAATAATTGAAAAACAGAGTTTAGCAGTAATAAACTAAATTCAAAGAGTTGAGTCAAATTTCGACCCAGTTGAGTATCATATCGGTTTTCCAAAGTGGAAACAAGAAGTGGTGCACACAGGGTGGCATGACGACTACAAGGTCGAGTGCCGCCGCACCGCCTGTATACGCTCCAGATTTACCGCGTCAATTGTGCGATGCTGTGACTGGGGGTATGAGTATTATAAGTAGTTTACAAATAGAGCAGTATAATGGAGATATAAGCTGGAAGGCCAAAGATTAGGCCGAAGAGTACGAAGATGAATCAAAAGCAGTCGGGTGGACAGACCCGATGCGCGTTGACCGATTCAAAAACTTTCTTACGGGAGACGGGAAAGTGTTATATAAACTTAAACTAGAAAAGGGGTTAAAACCAGAAACTTGGTCAGAACTGAAAGAAGTTTATTGAAGACCATCTTCCTAAAAATAAATCCGCTAATGCTAGAGAGAGATTTATGAGTTATTCCCAACAATCTGATCAAGACGTAATCAAATATATCAATCAAAATGAATTGTGTTTAGAGTATTCCCCAACAATGCCCGAATCAGAAAGAATAGAGTTTGTTACCGACGGTATGATATCTGAGTTGAGGGCAAGAGTTCGTTTGAAAGAAAATAAATCAATGGATAATTCAAGGGAAGAGGCCGAGAAAGTAGAAAGGGGCCTTCGATTGAACGGGGAAATAGTTGCATCGAAAGAAGTTATAGAAAAAAAAGAGAAATCTGAGCAGACTATTAAACAAATAGCAAATGAGTTTAAGGAAGTGTTGTCAGTGGTTAAAGAGCTGAAAAAATTCAAATAAAGTAAATGATCAGAAGCATTTAATGACCAATATAACCGTAACGAAAATGCGGGTAGACGTCGGTCACGGGAAAGGCAAGAATGGCATAATAATGCAGTTCATAGAAGTGATTCTAGTGAGCGGTACCAATCTGATCAGCAGAGATATTACAATAGTAATAATAACAATAGTAATAACAGAGGTTTTGAGAACGGGTATAACAATTCAAATAAACGTGTAAGTTTTGATAATGCCCGACAATTAGGTAATAGCCGTTCCCTACAAGGGCAGCCGAGGTGCTTCAATTGTGACGGCACTGGCCATATTGCTAGGAATTGCGAATATCCTAAAAGAAATAAAAGCCCTATACCTCGGCATAACATCAGCTTAATAGCCAGTTCCGTCGCTGGAGGGGAACGTGATAATTTAATTTATCAACCTATACGTATAAATGCAAGAGAAATCACTCTTGTTGTTGACTCCGGCTCTGAATTAAGTCTGATCGAACACAAGTTGACTTAATGCTTAGGTCTAAAGGGTATGACGCCAACTCGCCAACAGCAGCGAATGGGACTAAAGTTAATATTGAAGGAGAGATCGAAGTAGAGATCTCTTTTGGCCCTGTAGGCAGTCAGAATACAATCCCTGTAAAGCTGGGTGAAATTAAAAACTTTCATTTTAATCTACTTTTAGGCAATGATTTTGAGCAGAACCGCGAACTCAAATGAATCATTGTGTGCATCAGCACACGCGTCACACACACATAGGCCAGGCATTCAATCATTTTCTTGGTGAATGCCTAGTTCAGTGATTTTCCACACAATCATAGGATTAAGCTTTTACTCAGTTTTAAGAATAAGAAAATACTTTTCGTTTCAATCCTCAAATTAATGATTAAAAAGTGGAAAATGTTTTAAACTATTTATGCATTGAATGTAAAACTGATAATGACTTTTCAGTAGCTTTTAATCTAATGTAAGAAAAAGCATATATAAGACCTAGTCTTCTATACCAATGTATTCATTCAGCTTCTGAACATTGAAGCGAACACTTGAAGTGAAATAAAGCTATTTTATAACTTTTAACGCTTTGCAACTCATTCGTCCGTCACTCTGTCCGATTATCCGTCCAACCGTAAACATCTCTACCATACGATTTGATGCCACACAAACACACACATACACTATTGCGTTCGTATGAACTAAGCAGTCCCATTAACAAGGTGTCTACTCCAGGACACGGTTAATTCTGCGGGTTATTCAGAACGTCTAAATACACTATATTGCGGCGACCTATTGTCCACATGTGCAACCATAAACAGCTATGATTGTGCTAATCTATTATATTTTTATTATTCATTAAAAACCATTCTATAAAGAATTCATTGATGAACTGTAACTTGAATTTCTTACTAATTTTATTTAATCCACAATAATTTATATAGAATAACTGGCTAGGAAAACTGTCAGTCATGAATTTTTTATCTGTCTTATTATGTGCAAAGTTATAAGATATAAGAGTTTATCAGTTATTTCACTACTATAACAATGAGGTTAACCCAAAATCGATAGTCTATTCAATAAATATTTTTCCAAACATAGAAATATTAATTTTAAAATTTTTAACAATTTAGTTAAAAGTATTTTTATTAAATTTTTTTAACAGACATACGAAGTGCGAAAAAATGAATGAATATTCTGTATTAATACAACTTATATAACCAGAACTGTATTACAGAATAATTTTGTTCTTTAAGTCAAATCTTCTATACAGAGGAAAGTAATCGATTAATAAACTGTAATCTCCTTATTTTTATTAATTTTATTTAACCCAGAATAATTAAAATGATATAATTGGAATAGATACGAAGACTGCAATATATTAAAAAATTTTAATAATAAATAGCTGAGGAATAAAATATTTTTGAAACACTTATCTTAGAGTCAAATCTAATTGTTATACAATTGATAGCAAAGCTGTAACGTAAACGTAAAGTACTAATCGAAAAGTCTTTTCAATCAATTTTCCATTTACGACCTGTAATCATATTATTATTATAGATTTTATTTGAGCCAGAATATTTAATATAATATAATTGGACGGAAATACCAACCACTTAAGTTTTTTCTCTAAATAATTGTGAGAAAACATTCACTTTTGTGTAGAAATTGTTTGAAAGTCTTATTTAATTTTTGCCTTTCAATACAACTCTATATTACTTAAACACATATTTATATTCATTACAAATGAAACAATTTGTTAATTAATAACAGATATCGTATTGATTATGACGTCAATACACACAAGAAATGAATTAATTTTAGTTTTCTTAACAATGGATTCAGTTTTATATTCAAACAAATATAAAGAATATAGAAATGAAACGATTGGCAAGAATTTGAACCAAATATTTATTATTAATTTCGGCCTTAACTCGACTGAAGCACAAATGGGCTCAAATATTCTGGACGTTTGCTGAAAACACAATCATAATTATAATTTTGTTTTTGATTAAATTATTTTTATTTGTTTTTCTACTTATATATGATTTGTATATATTTTGTGTAATATTTTATGTATTAATCAAATTGTTTCTGAGTTTATAAAAATAGTCAATGCATTGAATCCCAAATATGTTGCATTAATTTATGTGGATACAATAAAATTGATAATAATTTAAAAATTACAGTTCAGGAATGAAAATAGACTCAGAACAATATATCGTCGTTCTATTTTATATTATTTGGTTAAACATTCGTCAAAATAATATAATTACAGGATTTGAATAATAAAATAAAAACTAACCTAGCATATTTACATGTTACTTCCATACTATTACTTGTTGTAAATTGTTTGTTCACTATATTAGAGAATTTTATTATTATTCTGTCATAAATAAAATTAATAAGAAGTTTTCCTAGATTAAATCATAAACAAGACAATAATTTCTATACAAAAATAATGTTTTCTCAAAACAATTTGTGTGAACCGGATTTGAAAAATAAGAAGCAGAGAAAAATGTGAATCGGTTCGGGGGTAGGTTTCCAATTATGTTGCATTAATTGATCTGGATTCAATAAAATTTATAATAATGAAAAGATTACAGTTTATGAATGAGAAACATCTCTATAGCAGTATATCGTTAAGTCATGAAAAAAATTGTCTAGGATAAATAAACATTTCAGGTAACTTTTTGTCAACATAGCAAAAATTTCTTTGTAATTAAATGATCATTAGTGAAAACTTGTCCTGATCAAAATAATTTCTGAATTGGTTGCTAATATCAGGTAGAATTTTATTTTTTTTATTTCGGTCTACAGTTTATTAACAGATGTTTTTGAAATATTAAAAAATAATTTGAATGAAAATGAAAATTAAATAAATGAAAATAATATTTATTTTTATTATATTTTGTCATTAAATCCAATGTTTTGTTAATGTTATTAAATATGCTTTTTTTCAGATTTTTTTTATTATGTTTCATACACTTTGAATGAATAGATTTTCAATAAGACTTTCAAACAGATAGTGATTGCCGGCAATGAAACTATTGGTTCGATTTCATACTTAACATTAGTTGTCGTCTCGTATGAGAAGTAAATGAAACTTATTTTCATTATTTGATAAACACATCCA
>JAQIWA010003500.1:0-10349 GCA_034693305.1 Eueremaeus valkanovi | reverse complement strand
CTCTAGTTATGTGGTATCCAAGGATACCACGTCACTCTAATAGCTTTTCTCTTAATACCCCTTTTTTCTCATCTCGTGACTGAAGTGATGCTCAAAAACTGTCTCTACTTCTCGTAATTTTCATTTTTTGCGACACTTTATTATTTGAGAGCAAACTCTACTTCCGATTGCAATTACAATAGGAATACAAATAATTTTCAAATTATTCTCCAAATTATTGGGTATTTATTTTGTTGAGCAGAATAACAGAGTTTAGTATAGAATAGGAGAGTATATAAAGTATACAAAAGAGTGTCCGACAGACAGACAGAGTGTGTAAATGAATGGCAGACAGAATCGTGGGGAACACAGACTGTGTGGACGGTAACAGAGGTAACAAACGTGGGCTCTATTACTGAAAAGAACAGTAAATTTGGTAAATAATACGAGTGCTCTGTCTTTGCACCTGAAAAAAGGGATTTAAGCTGTAATTTAGTGTCCCTTCACTACAACTGTGAAGAATTGAGCAAAATATATGGCAAAGCGGCGATGAAGGGGGTGGTGGCTGTGCACAAAAAAGGACTGGGAGAGGGAAAGAGAGAGTGCATGTGGTGGTGCTATATCGCTCTGTTGTGTTCGATGGCCTTTACAGCAGAAAGACTTCATCAGAGAATGTAATCTTGAGCTGACTCTCACCGACTGATTGACATGAAGTGGTAATAAAACTGCTGTCCTAATGATTAAATCGTGGTTTGGCCTCTTTTATGTTCAGCACAAGTATTACTAATTTTGTTTCTCTCGAAAAATACTTTTGATTTTAATACACTATTCAGTATTTAAGTTATCAGACATTCAGAACAATTTCTCTTTTACTCTGTAATACATAAATAAAAAGTTTCTGAAACTCTATGAGTCTGACGAGTGAAGTCATCGGCTCAGAGAGCTATTCAAGAGGAAAGAGATATATGAGAAAGGCTTATACCAGGTATTGCGGTATTGCGCATATAATGCCTTATTTTTTATGCGAGTATTTGTACTGTTTTTCTGTTAAAAGTTTTGGTGATTAAGAAGTGATGAAAAATACAGATCTTAGATAACATTGAATTCCAGACAAATATTATAATATTTTTTTATAAAGACTATAAAATATGATATGATATTAGTCATAGTTTTTTTTATAAGTGTCTGAATTTTATCTGTCCTACACTAACAAAAGTATTCTGTGCTTATTGTCTATTATTCACTTTCAAACTCATTCCCAACATTTGCTTCTAATATGTAATTAGTTTTTCTTTCTTTTCTCACTCTATTCTCGGTCTATCAGTCTCTCCACTAATTTCAGCTTTGGCTCATTTCATACCACTTTCGTTGTGATCTATCTTTTCATAAACCAAACCATTACTTATTGGTCGCAAACTATTTTATGTTTTGGTCTAAATGAGTAAATGAGCGATGAATTTATAAATAGGCGTTAAAAATAAATTGAGTGAAATATATGATTCAATTATGGTTTGGAAGGAGTTTTCAATTTAATTCTTATTTTCTATTTTTTTGTTCCTCTCTTTAAACTATAAATTCTCTGATATATACTGTTTTATATAAACATAATCAGAAAAATCCTTCTGAAGGCTCGTAAGGATTCTTCGCTCGAAAATCAATTTAACTTTTTTTTCATTGAATTCTTTCTCTTCTTATTGAAGAGAATCCAGAATTCACTTAAAGTATAAACAGAGAGATAGAGAGACAGTCATAGAAATAAATAAGATTTATGTTGTTTCGGGTATTTTCTGTGTTCAACGTGTTATGAATTTGATTTTTATCACTGAAATTAAGATTTTTTTATTGAGTTAATCACAGATTTTTCAAAATAAACTGTCATAAAATGTGTTTTATATATTCATCTCCTGTCGGCTTAAGTGATATTTAAAACTCTTTTTTAAGATTCAGAATAAAAAATATTATTCAAAAAGAGATTCTTTCTTAACATTCGCTTTGTATGTGAAAAATGTGTAATTATTTCTACAAATAATATAAAACAAAATATAAATAAAATTCTCATCTGTTTTACTGGAATATGATTTATAGTACAGAAACAGATTTTAAAATCAAATAAAAATATAATTAATATTATTTTATATAACATATACTTAAAACTCATAAATACATCACTTAATAAATTATGTAATATTTTGTGTGAATTCATAGCGAAAATAGAGATAACTTATCATTAAATTAAGTGAAAAAATGATATAAAGAGAGAAAAAGACAAATTAAGAAGTTTTTAATCCATAATATTTTTTCTCTCTTATCAGACGAGGAAAGTAATGACCGAAAAGAAAAAAGAAATTTTCATTAATAATAAAATTTTACGAGTTTAGGGAAAAAGCAATTTTGGTTTCGCTTCTAATCTCTAATGTAATTGAAAGCAAAGATACGAAAGAAGATAAAAGTGAAGCAAAATATATATAAATAAGAATAAGAATAAGAATTAGCAGAAAGTAGTCTAAGAGAAAGTGAGTCTCAGATCTTAACTGTAAGGCGGGTCGAGTGTCGGGCACACATTTGTCGCATGTCGTCGCCGACCACCTAAGGCTTCCAACTATTCCTACCTTTCCTTACACTTATATTAGGATTTACTTTGATTTTACGAGTCATATGGGCTTAGATTGAATGGAGAGAGAGAGAGAGAGAGAGAGAGAGAGAGAGAGAGAGAGAGAGAGAGAGAGAGAGAGAGAGAGAGTCGTATTTTCTTTAATTAATTTTTCTATTCAATGGAAAAGTCAGTGCAATCGGTTGTATAAGTAGTAAATTCTGTTCTATAAGTTAGCGAATCCCAGATTGAAATTAATTTTTCTTCCCTAATATGTTATGTCCGGCACTATTACACAATTAAGCTATAATACACTTTCCTATCGTATAGTTTTCTGGCAGAAGGCATGTTACGCATCATTGATCTCTCTCTCTCTCTCTCTCTCTCTCTCTCTCTCTCTCTCTCTCTCTCTCTCTCTCTCTCTCCACACGTGCTCTCGTTATGAAAGAGTGAATCCAAAAAAATTTCAAAATATCTGTTTATTTCATTAGTAAACGAGTGAAGCGGAAAATTGGTGAGAGAACTGGCGTATAGTCTAAACATTAATTATAAATCACTTTATAATAACTAATTAGAAAATAGAAAATAAAATAAATGACACATTATTTTAAGCACAAAAGTATAAATTGAATGAATAGCCTATAATTTAGATGTCAGGGTCAGTTAGTAATGAAGAGGATTTTCGAATTAAAATTCTATATTAAGTGAATATAATTGTAAGCAATAAAAAGATGGGTTTCGTATGATTTACCTGATAATGCATTCCGTTGTCACCAATAGATCCAACATTTAAACCGTTAATTAGTGTTCATAAGTCTTAGTTTATAAAAGAGATAATCAATTAATTATCAAATATTAATTCACATTTAATTATTTAATAATAACTTAAAATCCAAGCGAATCACACACTAATTAATTGCTTGATAACTGCATTACTTTATTTCAATTTATTGATTGATGTTTTTTATATCAATTTCTGATTTGAAATGATTTCAAATCAATTGATTAAACAATTATATAATTAATCATAACTAACGGTGCACTTAATAGTGAGGAGCACAGGTAGGCACAAAAAAGCAAGAATGTGTCCAAATGTGTGTCTTTTAATATATGTTTGCGATATATGAGAGGATGGTATGAGAGATGAGACGATGCGATGGATAAAAGTCTAAATGGAAAGAGAGAGCGGAGAGAGCGGTGAGAGCTGTGCCGTTCGGTTCTCACTCTCTATGAACATGAGTTTTGTTAGTCTATTAGCATTAAAGTCATTGAATATGATAGTTGTCTATATCTGTATGAGTGCTGTGCTGTGCGTATGGATGTGGGGGTGCGATCAGTGCGATATAGAGTTTGGGGGCTGTAGTGGCGTATAAGTGGTGCGATTGCATTCAATCGGCCCTTAGGTTAGGTTAGGTTAGAGGTGGAGAGAAATGTTTTGCTGGAATTTAAACGTACAGCACAGGCAACACTTACATCCGAACTCAGCCAGTTTAGTGCCCGAGGCTGTTCTCACGACTGTGCAATATGGGGGTCTCACAGATTCGTGGCTTCAGGGGGAGGGGTTTATGCGCTCACGGGCTCTACAGCTCTACACAAAACGGTACCACAATTTGAGGGGATTTTTATGATATTTTATTCTTTCTATTCTTTAGATGAAAAGAAACAAATGTTTTATACATTCGGATCGAAGTGAAGCACAAGAAAACATATGAAGAGAAATAAAAAATATGTAAACTCGCGATCAGATCAATTGCAATGATGAGCCTTTTGAACCCACCCTCACATCCATTGATGACATTCACACACCTTCTGATAAAAGTTAAGAAAAATAAAGTTTTGCTAAAATATATATAAAATTTTATTTAAGAAAATAATTTCTTCGGAAGAAAAAGAAAGAGAAGAATAAAAAAAGAGAGACAACAGAAGAGGAGAAGTATTTCTCGTGAAATATATATCAAAAGATTCAGAAGATTTATCTGATATTATCTTATTTTAAATAACTTGATATTTGTTGCGCTTTTCTTAACTTATATTCTCTCTCTCTCTCTCTCTCTCTCTCCCCAACTTTCACAGCCATTCCCATCCATTTCTATATCTATATTATGCAATAATATTACAATGGATTCATTCAATGGTAATAAATAAGAATAATTCCATAGAATCGCAGAATTGCATCAGATTTTCCTAAGTTTTGTCTTTTGATGTGTTGTTGTTATGTTTGACATGTGATTGATGTCTGTTTTGCCGCAAATTTCCGAATTACTATTGATTAGCGGCACTTATTTCATGCCGAAGCCTAACTCTGGCCGAACAGAACACGAAAAATAACAATACACTGAATATAATACGATTAACAATGCGTTACAAATTGTGTGGCATTTTTTTAGCGCCAATACTGTACCAGAGCTACAGATAAGTCATTAGAGACTCATTTCTTTGCAAAGTGGAAGTGTTTAGAAAGTACTGTGCATTCGGCACAATATTAAAGATGATTTCCCCTACCTTCACTTTATTATACGATTATTATTACACAGGCTTTTCACTCCTGTTCGCCAAAAGTCATTCTTTTATGTCTTTTTAATTTATCTCCTTTTCATGTCTGCGCTCTTTTATGCCAACACTAGTATTAAATGCAAACTTTTTTTGCTTTTCGAGTGAAAATTTGAAATAACGAAAGTGTTGGGCATATAATGAGTTTTTGATTAGTAACTGGTCTATAATTTTTTTTAGTTTTTCTCTTATTTTTTTAGAGCTCTATTTATTCTCGACTTTTCCAAACAAATCAAAACATTTTCTTAAGTGAATTCTGAATCAATTATCTCTCTCTCTCTCTCTCTCTCTCTCTCTCTCCCCGCCCTCGCTTTAAAGTTTGTTAATCTCAGGTAAATGATAATGACTTTTATGCACTCATAGATTCATTGACTTATTTAATGAGTAGTATTCATAAAATATGGGAAATATTTTTATTTAGAAATATTGATACAAATACTGGAATTTTTTATTTAAATTTTATTACTGATAATCGATGTCTCTATTAGAAGGGCTAAAGCGATAAAAATAATATATATGACAAACAATAGGATTGCGTGCAGTTTTGTTGATCGAAATCTATTGAAAATGAGAAAAACCAAACTAATCGCCAAACTTATCGATATAGTTGTGTACAAAAGTGTCGTCATATTTGAATTGCTTAACTAAATATAGATATGGTTTGACATTAATTCATATTAAATGAATGCAATACTAATTGACTCACTTTCACCCTATGTTTGACTTTGGCTACCAATATAACAGTGTATGGAATACCGATTCCAAGCAATAAATCTAAAATAAAAATTGTGAACAAAAATGGAAATTAATTTTTTTATATAATAAATAATTTACATATCAATGAAAAGCATTACAATATAGTACTTAAAAAGTGGTGAGAATTTTAAAATAGTTTTGATTCATCTGTGAGAAAGTTATTTTATTAGAAGGAAAAGTATAGAACCGCTCCTGGATTTGAGCTGAAAGTCCGGACATACCTGTGCTCTGTATACCTGAGTTACTGTATATTCACATAAAATACTCCAACAAAACATTGATTTACATAAAAGGCTGTAATGTGTCTGAACTAAACGATAAGAATTACAGCAATACTTCATTTTTTACATACTTTATATTGTTTTAGACTTTCGATAAGAATAGTGTTTCCCATAATTCCCATAATTATTAAAATGAATATAAATCAAGATTCAAAATATTGAGGTTAACATAAGGACAACTCTTATAGTTATGCTATACTTGTATCGGTAACGCCCTGGTACAGTTTGTGGGATGCAGTAGGATCAACAGAAGTGATCAAGGCCCTTTAATCCCTAGAGCTAATATTGCAACGCATTTATCAAATTTAAGTAATAAACAGAGAGAAAGACTGACTGAAAAATGGTCCACCAAAACAGGCAGAAATGCCGATCCGAGGAAATCCGTGCCGGGTCATATTGTAGTTCGTTATCAAATCTTTGAAATATAGATGAATTAATTCTTTTATGAGTTCAGAAAATTTAGAATATTTGTAATTACCCGGCAAACTATTACCCCACGAAAGAACAGTCAGACCAAGAATAATGTCACTTAAATTGAATATCAGACCAATAGTTCTCAAGACCTGTACGAGTTCGGTGGTCAGTGAGTATATCCACGCAATCGACATAATTGAGCCCAAAATAGCAAACAATTTATGATATTTCGGAGGCTTTTCGTATTCGGATGTCAGACATACGACTAGAACTAATAGAAGGCTTACTCCCAGACATATCAGTTCCAGTTTCATACCACAGCTATCAGACACTTCATATTTGAAACAAGCAATCAATTAGTTTAACAAAAAAAAAGTAATTTATAAGAATTGTCTCACATTTGGTAATGAATACAAACAACTGAGGACTCAGAATAAGTTGCAGCAAATTAAGTGCTTTACACCAATTATTTTTCACACTTTCCTCGTCCACCACTGGTATTGTGATTGTCATTAGGAAATAAATCGGTGCCTTTGGGTAGAGACAAATGGGTATTGAAATATTGATTATGTTTGTCGTAAAGACAAGAATCCATACTCTTATCAATGTATATATCTTTTTATAAAAGCATTCTTTTCTCAAAAATAATTTGATGTCAATTGGATTTATATGAATAAGGAATTCATTCCAATAAAGTTTCAATTTATTTGTAAACTTTGATCCAGTGGTTGAGTCAATTGCAGCGATATTTGATGGAAATGATTGATCAGATATTGTTTGCTCTGCAAAGACAGCAATTGAATCAGTGCTGAAATTATATAAATATTAAGAATGATTGATATAATTTGTCTACATTTGATACAATACTTCTGTGAATAGTCTGATCATCAGATTTATCGTTGAATTTTGCGATCGAATAAATGGCATTCTCGTAGTGATGGTGATAGGGGTATGGGATCAATGTTAGTGTGTATTTGCGAATTCCGTAATTCATGTTTCGGAAATCAAAACCTGTTGACAGCATTGACAGCATTATGTGTAATGAATAAACTCTTTTGAATCAATCAGATGTCAGTTACTTTTGAGGACAACTCCCGGCTCTTCGTTGGGAATAGAAGCGACTCTTTTCTTGCGCGAAGTCTTCTTGAAATAAGTTCTTTCAAACACAATATTGTGTTCATCTGAGAGACAGAATATTCCAGTTTATTCAGGGTTGGCATCTAATAAAGAGAACTCACTTTTGTCGGGTCCGGTAATCTTTTTGCCAAATTTTTTATAGTAAATACCTGAGCCGACAACCACTGAAAAATATATGACGTAAATAGCAATCAATGCGATTGAATGGTATAAATAGATAAACCCATTGAAGAACATAAGCCATACTATAAACGATGCGATCAAATAGAAGGCAATGTCTCTTATTATTGGTCTTTCCATTAGTTTGAAGTCACGTATTAGTAGTATAAGACCGGCCACTACTGTCGTTACAAATATACCGGCGCCTGAACTCAGAAATAAGCAAAAATAAATGATTGAGACGGGAATACTCAATGCTATAATTGCTCTCAACCTAACAGTTCTCCGATCATCATATCTGGACTGGCATTTCGCACACTTGATATAGACGTAAATATGTCCGAGGCTCCATTTCCAAACGCTAACAGCGTAACTCCCTTTACAATAAATATAATAGTATTTTATTATCCGTGTCATGCAATCTCACTTATATCCAGATCACTTACCGCTATATTTTGTGACATTTTCAAAAGTTTTGCGATCACTAGTAATGCCGGACATAAGCTATGGATAGAAAGAATAACTTATTATATATTAAATTAATTGAATAAAGAATGAGATTATGATTAAGTGAATGCTCACAAGTGGTCGACAGCAATGGCCAAAGCGATGAACAGTAAGAATATCCAAAAGACGAATACAGCGACTGTTTTCGGTGGCGATTCAATCGTGCAGTAAGTGATTCGGATGTAATCAATGAAGCCGTCATCCATTTGACAGTCGGACACATTCTTTGCAAAAGTGCACTGCCATTCAGTGTCGTTTATTTTATTAATATCTGTACACTTTTGGTAACGCATTTGAAAAACAAAATCAAATTATTTGTATTGTTTGATATTTACTGATAAATACTGTAATTATTATATTTCAGTAATTACTTCATTGCTTGTGTCGATCAAGTGTTCAAAATATGAAGAATTCATAGCCAAAGCTAATGATATGTTTGGGTCAAAAAATTTTCTATTGAACTATTGATTTGTTGGATTTTTATGTAACGAATGAATTTTGGTAGATGCAAACTATCTAATTGAAATTGTTCTCTAATTAATATTTGGTATTTAAATGATCTGACACATTCTAGTGATTAAATATGTACTTGAATATGTACTCTCTATTGGTTCTACTTTTCTAGCAGTTATGAAAGTATTGTTTGTTTTTATTGTATTTTTATATTATTTTCTATTCGTTTGATAAATGATTTGATAATAGAGTTAAAAAATTTGATTCAATGTTAATAATACTCAACAGAGAAACAGTGAATAAATTTTGAATTTAACAGTTTAACTCTTCCTATGTTCTCGTAAAAATAAGTCATCAGTTTTAAATGACCCGTGTACAATTTTAGAAAGCCATGTTTAACTAAATCTTGTTTTTACCGAAAATTTCATTTTCAGTCTATTTATTTTCATTGAGTTAACAATTTAAGTTAAATTTAGCCTAGCATATTTTCTGATTTATATTATTAACCTGATAACCTGATTAATCTTGGTCCAAATAATCGAATAAATGTTCGAATAAATATTCGTTTAATTATTTATAAAGTAATTAATTGAATCGATTGATATGAAGACAAGCGATTGTTAATTATAATCAGTGAAAGCGCGTGTTTATTGTCTATCGTTTTATTAATGATCTGATATTCCTCTTCAGTACAATTCATTGTATTTTTCTCTGTAAGGAATAAAAGATAATTTGATTGCAAACAACAAAAAAAGGGTACTCGTTATTTGATTATTAGAGGCAATTCGCGGACCAGAATATCATATCTACTCTAGTCTTTCACTTTTATTCCAGGTTTTATCATAACTTTAATTGTTATGAAATATAATTGTTATTTAAAGATAGGGATAGCCAAGCTCATCAAACCTAGGTGGATAGGGTGAGAAAAAATGGTTGATTTCTCGGCTCGCACCCTGGGTGGGTACAGGTGGAGGTAAAATGACGGACAGGAAGGGAATCAAAACGGCGGCTAAACCCGGGTTTTGACCGGAAATAGTCCTTTTTGACCAGAATTATGTTGGATTCGGTTATAATAAGCTTAATTTAGCCTTAATTGTCGTTAATTTAATATATTTTAGCCGAAGCTTGGTGCAAATTAGACAAAAATGGGACCGAAGCCGCCGTTATTCTTTTACATCGTGGAAAAAGTATCTAGGGGCATATTTTGCCGATTTTCAAAACCTAGGGATGGAGTATTGGCTATACCCCTTGGTCATCCCTAATTTAAAGATATAGAATTCGTATTCGCTGCTTTTATCAGAGATGTAGCTTATATTCGATCCAGGATATAATGGACCGGCTAGGGTTGAATATATTACCTAGAATAAGCTTTTTAGCGAGTATACTCGCTTATGTTCTTGAGAAGGTGTCTGTCTGTCTGTCCGTCCGTCCGTCCGTCTGTCTGTGCACCATTGTTGTAAAAATTTTCAAAATTTTCAAAATTTTCAAAATTTTCAAAATTTTCAAAATTTTCAAAATTTTCA
>JAQIWA010003499.1:0-10354 GCA_034693305.1 Eueremaeus valkanovi | reverse complement strand
GCGATTAATGAATGAATATATGGGTGGCATATATAGTTGACTTTAAGTCGTATCAGAGGAAAGGCATTTTCCTTACAGGTGTAGAAGCCACAAAATTTTTCCAGGGGGTTTTAGCCAGGACCATGAAAACATTGATGAAAATAGATGGCAGACAATTTTTGGATCATATGAAGCAATGGATAATTTGTGCACAAAATTCGTGTCTTTATTACTGATTAACAATTTTTCGGCGATTCAGCCAAAAGGATGTGTAGTCTACGGATCAGTTTTGCTTAAAGAGCAAAGGCATGAATGGGCACCTCTTTATCCACTATTGCTAGTAATTGACTCTAAGCCACTCCCAGAGCAGAAATTATTAATAATTGACTGGAATAATAGTATATTAGCAACTTGTACAGGTCAAATTGGCGAAGCATTCATATTATTTCTAATCACACCTTCTCTATGATTGGGTCAATAATTTCGATTTCATATGAGAAGCAAAAAAGCATATTTTTATTTAGAAATTGGATCCTGGTGCTAACCTATAAATACAGTACAGCATAAGCCGTAAGCCTATTGTAAACTTTTATCTATTTTCATATTTGTTTGAAGAAAAGTCTTCAATGGATGGAAAGTATAACTACCAGTACTTATAATACAGAGTAGTTGAGCACAAATACGTCAAATCTTATTCTTGAAATAGAGTAGGGTAATCGTATCTATGTCATATTCAAACCATTTCAATCAAACCATATATTTATTTACTTATTATTTTGAATAATTAAGCAAAATATTTGTAATCAATTCATCTGATTTGTTGAGAAACAAGTTGTCAACTAAATAATTTGTATGACCAGTATATTTGAAGAATCATTTTATGAGAAAGAATATTAGATTCTAATAACAACGAAGTTGAGTGTACTCTACTCAGGCTCACCTTTGTTTGCCGTTTGCAGACTATATAGTATTAGATTGAGTTTATTAAAGCTATTGAAGCTATTAATGCCAGACATTAGTAGAGAGTATATAATAATTAGAACACAAGATAGACTTAAACATCGATTCGTTGATCAAAACATTATTATTGAAGCGAATGACAGAGACTTTAACAAAGATTACAGAATTACTCGTTGTTTAATCAATACATAAACTGCTGGTGAATGCAGTTATAGCTGTATATACACAACAACAGGTAAAGTCACAGCAGTTGGCTATGAATTACTACTCATTGCCTATTCTTCTCTATACTCACAAAATATTCTGTCATATTCTGTATGAAACCCAACTTACGGTATATTAGAGTAAAATAATAATAATATTATATGATATCAATCTGAATGCTATCATACACTCGATTCACATAATTTACATGAAATACAAATAAACATAAGTTAAGAGAAAATAACTTATTTGTAAGAAATGTCTTCAATGTATTTCTCGATCAAAAATAATAATAAATAGTTATACAGAATATGCAGAATATTTGCAGAATTCTGTTCATATGATTCTGTTTAATATGATTGTCAAAAATCAGATCATTTTATAATACATTGTATTTTAAAACTCGATTCTTATTATTCGCTTCAATCGATTAATTGTTTTAAATGATTTAAATAAAAAATAATTCAAATGTGGTTATAGTGAATGATGTGCAAGGGGGGGGGTTAGAGACCGAATACCCACTTAGTTTTGTTTTATTTGGCGTTTTTGTGGTCGAATTTTTAAAAATTTCATGAAAAGAAGCAAGATCCTTATTAGCAGAGAGTATTGAAGGAATTAATCTGTTCGGACACTAATAGCAATTCGATCTATTGTTGAAGTTTTATTCAAATTCATGTATTAATTGTTTAATTTGTTCTCAATTTTGATGTCTTGTCTGATATCTCATATCAGATGAAGTGATGAAGACATTGAAGTATAGGTCGATTAAAAAGTTTATGTGAAATGAGTCGTGTCTTGCGATCAATACATTCAATGTTATTAGTATTGCAAACGGTTTGAACACATTGTCTGTTGAATGCATTGAATCAGTGACTCATGTCGTTCAGTCGATGGCACGAAACCAGTGATGAAGAGGACAGTCATTGTCTGTCATCGGTAGCCAAACAGGCGTCCAAACCATTGAAAGCAAACTATTAGTGCAATTGAAGACCAACTCATAGACAGTAACCAAAAGTCTGTTTTCACTGAACTCTGTATTGCGGATTGATTGTCAGCAAAAGTCTCGATTATCTGTCAGTCCATACCTGTCTGTCCTGTCCTTCGCTACAAAACTATCGTTTGATATCTGGAAAAAGAAAATCCATTTTCCGGTCCATTGTCCGCATTGTCCGCATTTGGTAATAACTGTCTGCTCTTCGATAGGAAGAGTCAAACCATTGGTCTTTTGAGATGAGCCGAAGATCTTCTCTCAGACTATGGATTGGGTTTAGAAAACGCTTTAAGACTGCAATCAATTCGGAGTTCATTTATCCCTTGTGGTTTTTGCTCTGGAGCCTGATAAATTTGGCTATTTTTCAAATCAAGTCACCCTGTACAAAAACGCGACGATTTTAGAAAAAACCCTGATTCGATAATTTTTTAGCAAGGATAATTTTGAATTGCTAAAATTTTACATAGCCCTAGTGGTTTTTGCCATGGAAACAGTGCTAATTCACTGCTACAGGTGCTGTACCAGTAAAACTCGCCGCGGTGAAAAAATTCTTGATTAAGTGCTTTACCAAAATATAAATTTTCTCATCAGGTATAGGCTCCAGCTTCATTTAAGCGTGTCAGTGGATTCTTTCCATGGCTGTATACTCGACGCCACTGACTATTCCTTTGAACAGTTGTTGAACAGATACCTAATCAGATCCAAACTTACGAGTCTTCCACTCTCTGCCCACGTCCTCAACATGTCTTTGAGGTCACTCTTCGGGGCCGACTCCAGTGCCATCAGTTTGTAGTCATTGACCTTCAGATCGATTACTTTCAATATGTGTTCGCATTCTCTTAACCGACGCATGTCTTCCATCTGTTGCCGTACGGATCGATTGCCTGACTTCTTGAAGAATTTTACAGCAATTTTCTGTCCACTCATATACGCACTGACAGCGTATCCGCCGGCACCTAAAAATTCGGCCAAAACTATGTTAGTGTTGACCAGAGTTCGCATCGATTTTCTAATCACTTCTAAAAACTTTTAGGAATGTCTTTGCTTTCGATGAACTCAAAAAATCTCTTCTTATTCTCAATCAGTAGTTTCAGTCTTTCCGCTGAATCCGGTTTCGGTCTCTCATTCGGCTCCAGTGCTTGTGTCGACTGCTCTGCACATCTGCTCTGTATCTCTACTGAGTTTATTGGGTCTCATCTGACTGTTTGTGTCAATGGGTTTGCCTTCAGATCCAAGAGTTCTTCACAAATCTGATCAAAAGTCAAGGAATCTGTTGACTCATCAATAGCTAAGAGAAAGAGTGGCCAACCATTCGATCCGATTGGTTCAGAGTTGAGGCCGAAGGAGAAGAGTACGTGACTTCGGGCACAGAAGCCGTCACTCCTGTGAGTCGTTTACCACCAATGCATGTATACTCGATTGCAATCACATTATATTTTATTAACTTTTTTGTTATTATTTTTTTTTACAGATTTTTGATTAATTATATTAATAATAAATAATAGAAAATAATAAATAAATTAAAATAAGTTATTAAACAAAAATCAAATAAAATACAGAATTATTGAAAATAATACTACTTTCCGATTCATCAGTATTTCTATTCATTTCTATTTTCAGATTCCGTTTACGAGAATTACTAAGAATTCAAAATCAAAGAGAGTTTACTTCAAACTAAAAATTATAAATAAAATAATTTTCTAAACCATTCTTTGGATTAATAATAGCATTAGTTTTGGCTTTGATTTAATGGAAAAATATGTCAATTATTACAAAAAACGATACATTTTTTGTGCTTATGTTGTGATTCAAAAAAAATATATAAATTAAAGAAAAAAAAATATTTTTAGAAATGGTTTTATTGTCGGCTGAAAACAGATTTGAAACTATCGAGTGTTCCGCCGGCGGAATGGAATGCAAAGACAGATGTTATGCCTGTTATCAGGTATTCCAGAAGGACTGACACCACATATAACTGGTTTTGGTTTACGAAAGTCTGTCCGCAAATAAATCAGTCATTAATTGGTTTAATGAATGAAAATATGTCAGAAATGCTTACAATCCCTGAAGCGATGAAATGTGAGAGAAGAACATAACCGATGAGGAGGTAGTTGTGAGCGTCACAGGCCTTGAAGAAGATTACGCCCCAAAAGGTGTGCAACAAAATGAATGCCAGAGTTGTGAACGACGAGCACAGGAAGAAGTAATGCGAATCTCCGTTCAGGCCAACAGTTCCCGGACCCACACTGTCTGCCAATATGTTGGTCAGAGAGAAGGCGCCACTCATTAGACCGAAGCCCAGACCAGACACTGGTTTCCAAAAGACATTTGATTTTATAATTCATTAAACATTAGATTCAAATGCTTTGAAAAAACTTTTATGAATACAAACCGAAAGCTATTTGGGTTCGATTGTTGACTACTTGAGCGCCGGTAGTAGTGCCCACTTCTGACACTTTGTGGAGACCCGGTTCCGCTTTGCTGTGCAATCAATATATTCAATGAAATCATTGTTTTTGTCAACAATTTATGGTTTAATACCGAATGACTCGATAGAAGACGTATCGAAACAATTCCTGAAATACTATAGAAAAGGTTACTCCGAATACCAGGTATTCCTTCAGAGGCACTACAGCTGACCATAAGATCGATGAGAGTAACAGAGATAACAACCAGAAGAATGCTCTGCAGATCAGATCAAACAAACAAATGAACATTTCGTTAGTCTAGACATTGAGTGCAATGCACTGTAAGGACAGTAAGCACTGGAAGGACTGTGAGGACTGGATGGAGAGTACGTACGCTGAGATCAATATAATGATTCTTATGGGGTCTTTGGCTATGAGTAGACAAAACATAGCGAATGGCGGACCGAATGATATGAAAGTACAGCCGAAGAACTCCATTGTCGTCATTGTTGACACTCTTTGCCTCCAATCCTATTCAGTGTCCGATCAGTTGTATTGAGACAATCGGCAGACAATCCAAGGTTTGCTTCAATTCAGTTGTAATGAATAGAAAAGTAATAATAATCACAATTAAAGCCAATATTTATCAGACATTCAATGGATTTGAATGTATTTCACACCAAATCTGTGTCTCTTTTATCACATTTTTCACAATAAATCACTTTATGTTATGTCAGACTATATTCAGATCTGATTCGCTATAAAGGCTTAAATCAATTCAATAATAGTGTTGTAAACGCATTGCAAACATGAGATGAGTTGAGTCTGTATTGCAATGAACACAAAGTAATGACATCTTTGTATTAGTCGTCAAAATGTATTGAAATGCGATTCAGGTTTGCATAACATATGAGATGTTGTGAACGATATTACGTAACCAATCAATCGTTAATTGCATTCAATTGTCGTATAAATAGTACTCAATATTGAAATCAGAGTTCAATTCAAATAACAATACAATTAAAGAGTGAATAAAATGTTTTAAAACTTCTCCAAATCTGTACTCAATTCACAGTAATTTCGGACAAATATTGTCTGAATTTTGTTGAAAACGTAAACAGATTTCGGTTTCTCTGTTCAGAAGTGTTAAGAAGTGATGAGTTTTGACACTTCAAACATATCCCGATTGGAAGGAAGTGCTAAAGAGGTCGGGGGTCTCATCATTAAGAAGAAGACGCCCAACAATGACGACGAGTTCGTCTTCAAAAAGCCCGGGATCTCACTGTTAGGGTTGGATAAGTTGGCCGAAGAGAAGAAGGCTTTGAATGCGACCATTGCTCAGGCGATCGGCGATGCATTGGGCGCCAGAGGCGACGATAGGGACAGGTCCGAGAGGTCGGACAGCAATGGCAAGAGTGAGAGGAGTGACCGGAATCGAGACAAAGGCTACCACCGGTCCAGCGATCATAAGAGCCGACACTTTCGCAAACATAGAGTCGAAACGCCCTCTCATTCGGGAGGTGTGAGCGATGAGTACCTGCAGAGGAAGAGGAAACGGGATGAGAGAAGGGATGACAGGCACAGGCAGTCGACTATCAAGCAGACAAACGGTGGACTGACTCGCAAATGGATGCCTTCGCCGCGGATCCCCACCCCCTCCCGTTCCAATTGGGACGAAGACGACCCCGAATTCGACCGCAGATCTCAACGAAGTGAACGGGCATTCACTCCAGACATGCGCTCGACCGGAGACCTGAGGAGTTCGTGGGACTCAACGCCCTCTCGAATGGCGACTCCGGGAACGCCGAGACCGACACCAACTCATTGGGGAATTCAGAGGAAAAATACTGAAAACCCTTATGAATGGGAGGAAGACGAGGATGAGTTGAGACGAGTGGACAGGGAATGGTATGACGAAGAGTGCGACCAAAACCCATTCGGGAATATGACTCAAGACTTCGTGAAGCGAAGAGAAGAAGCGCTTCAGAAGAACCGAACGGTTCAGAGGATTAGTGCCCAACAGAGACAGATCAACAAAGACAACGAAAAGTGGGAAACGAATCGACTTTTACTCTCAGGGGTTGTGCTTCGGGTCAACGATGATCGCGACGATGAAGAGGAGGTAAACGAGGGTCGGGTGCATCTGATGGTACACAACATAGTGCCGCCATTCCTCGACGGCCGCATTGTCTTCACTAAACAACCCGAGCCTATAGTTCCGGTCAAAGACCCGACCTCTGACTTCGCGATACTGTCCCGAAAGGGCTCGGCTTTAGTGCGATATCACCGGGAAATGAAGGAACGGAAAAAAGCGCAGAGAAAGGAATGGGAGCTTTCGGGCACTCGATTGGGGGACATAATGGGTGTCGAGAAGCCTAAGGACGAGACCGACGAAAACGAGGAGAAAACGGATGACTACAAAGCAGAGCATCGGTTCAGAGACCATATGGTCGGCGACGAAGAACAGTCGGATCGCATGAAAATCAGAAAACAGAGACAATTCTTACCGGCGTTTGGGGTTCGGAACGAATTACTGAACGTTATTCGCGACAACAATATAGTGATTGTGGTCGGGGAGACCGGAAGCGGAAAGACTACACAATTGACTCAGTACTTGCACGAAGAGGGCTATACTAAGTACGGGATGATTGGCTGCACTCAGCCCCGACGGGTGGCCGCCATGTCTGTGGCCAAACGGGTGTCCGACGAGATGGGCATCAAATTGGGCGAAGAGGTCGGGTATGCGATTCGGTTCGAAGACTGCACTTCCAGTAAGACTATCATTAAGTACATGACTGACGGCATACTTCTGCGCGAATCGCTCTCTGAGCCCGACTTAGACAACTACAGCGCCGTCATTATGGATGAGGCGCACGAGCGCAGTCTCGACACCGATGTCTTGTTCGGCATTCTCCGCAATGTCGTCGCCAAACGAACTGACCTCAAGCTGATCGTCACCTCAGCCACAATGGATTCCTCAAAGTTCGCGCTCTTCTTCGGCAACGTTCCTGTGTTTGTGATCCCCGGCCGCACATTCCCCGTTCAGCTCTATTTTGCCAAAAACCCGGTCGAAGACTATGTCGACGCAGCGGTCAAACAGACGATACAAATCCATTTGGGAGGACTGACAGGCGATGTACTCGTGTTTATGCCGGGCCAGGAGGATATCGAAGTGACCTGTGAGGTGATCACCGACCGACTCAAGACCCTATCGGAGACCTCGCAGTCGGAGACGCCGGAGCTGGCCATCCTGCCGATCTACTCGCAACTGCCCTCGGACCTCCAGGCCAAGATCTTCCACAAGGCCGAGAACGGGATCCGGAAGTGCATCGTTGCCACGAATATCGCGGAGACCTCTCTCACAGTCGACGGCATTATGTTTGTGGTCGACAGCGGGTACTGTAAGCTCAAGGTATACAACCCTCGCATCGGTATGGATGCGCTTCAGGTCTATCCGATATCTCAGGCCAACGCAAACCAGCGAAGCGGCCGCGCGGGTCGAACAGGTCCGGGATGTTGCTATCGGCTGTACACCGAAACCCAATACAAGCACGAAATGCTGGCCAACACTGTGCCTGAGATCCAGAGAACAAACTTAGCGAATGTGGTCCTACTCTTGAAATCACACGGCGTTCAGGACTTACTGCACTTCCATTTCATGGATCCGCCCCCGGAGGACAATATGCTTAACTCGATGTACCAGTTGTGGATCTTAGGCGCACTCGACAACGTGGGGCAGTTGACCGGTTTGGGCCGAAATATGGTTGAGTTCCCATTAGACCCCGCGATGTCTAAAATGCTTTTGGTCTCAACTGAGATGAAGTGTTCGGCGGAAGTGCTTATCATAGTATCCATGCTTTCAGTTCCGGCCATTTTCTTTCGACCCAAAGGCCGGGAAGAGGAGAGCGATCTGGCCCGGGAGAAGTTCCAGGTGCCCGAGTCGGACCACTTGACGCTTCTGAACGTTTACATCCAGTGGCGAACACACAAGTATTCGACCCATTGGTGTCAACAGCACTTCATTCACGCGAAGGCCTTAAGGAAAGTACGAGAAGTGAGACAACAGTTGAAAGAGATTATGGAATCACAGAAACTGCCGATCATTTCGTGTGGCACTGAATGGGACTGCGTTCGGAAGTGCATCTGTTCCGCGTACTTCCATCAGGCGGCCCGACTCAAGGGCATTGGCGAGTATGTCAACTGCAGGACAGGTATGCCCTGTCATCTGCACCCGACCTCATCGCTGTATGGAATGGGATTCACTCCCGATTACGTCGTATACCACGAACTGGTGATGACTACCAAAGAGTATATGCAATGCGTGACTGCAGTGGAGGGCCATTGGATGGCAGAGTTGGGTCCGATGTTCTACTCCGTCAAAGAGGCCTCGAAGTCACGGCTCGAACGCAAACAACAGCAAAGAGACCATCAAAAGGAAATGGAGTTCGAAATGGCTTTAGCGCAGCAGCAGATCATTCGGCGCAAAGAGGAATCGGAGGCACAGAACACACTGTCCGTCAGAGCCACGCCGATAGTGTCGCCGGGACTGAAGCGACCCAACACTCCGGCCACTCCTCGACGAACGCCCTCTCGATTCGGACTCTAATTAATAGGACTCACAATCAGTCAGTCATTTTGTGCTCTTTTTTGGTCACAAATGGATCCAAATATTGAATAAAATTATTGAAAATTAAGTATTAATTGAAATAATAATAATAATTCTGAACATTATTTATGACTGAATGTCCAGAAGAGACCTGAAATGACCCGATTGTGAGAGCCTTACGAACCAATCAATCGATGCATTCGTTTCGAACTCTTAGTCAGTCTTTCACTCATTTAGTGTTCGTTCCGTTCGTTCGTCTCTTAAGTTATTTTCATAAACAAGAGATCACTTCATAAATGACTATAAAATCCTTTCATTTCTTTGTTATAATTATTACTAAAATATTATATTTAATGAAATTATTGATTGAAATAAAGAATACGATTAAATGATTGTTTAAATTATAGTAACTGTGCTCTCATTGAAGGTATTGGACTGAATAGAGTGGGCATAGACTGCATGTGACATAGTCTCGCAGACCATAACCTAACCTAACCTAACCTAACCTAACCTGACCAAAACCTATTTGAAATCTGTTGAGAAAATTGTGATTTTGTTTTGATTTTGACGAAAGTTTTCAAAAACTGATTAAATGCTAAGAATTTTTGTTTCAATTGAATACAAAATCTGTTTTCTATTGTTGTCTATAATTAAGTGTAAAATTGAGTTTCAATTGCATACAACATATTCTGATTGATTTGACAGCAATTAGAGCCCTATTAGAGGTGTATTCACACAATTGATACAGTATTACAGTATTGATCGCATCTAAACTGAGCCAGGCTGGTTTGATTTGATTTTCAATTAGACTGTCTCAGTCTTGTAGTGAAAGCCAAAATCAATAAATAATAGCAATTAGTTTTCAATTAATAATCGATTCTTTAATTTGTTGAATAAATTGACAGAAAATAGTGTTTCAGACAATAATTATCAGTAATTTATAGACACTATTGAATCGATGGCTGCATTCATAGCAGTCATAGCAGTCATAGATTTGTTGTAGTTTTCAAAGTAAATCAAAAGTATATAAAAAAGCAATTCTTGCGAACGAGTGAATCAATTGGATTGGATTGGAATGGATTGCAGAGCTCATCCAGATCACTGAGTAGACCCTCGTCAGTTGCCATCTTCTGCAGTCAGGTCAGCCGCCGGACTATCCAGGTACCCAGACTCCCAGCACCTCGGCTGACCCGACCCCGACAGAGC
>JAQIWA010003498.1:0-10354 GCA_034693305.1 Eueremaeus valkanovi | reverse complement strand
TGTCAATACATACGAACTCTACAATTATTTATTTTCAATTATATGTATGACTGGTATATGTCAAGCAGTGAGTCTAATTATGAGCTCAGATATAATGCAGAGAATATAGACTCGCGAGTCTAGCTTTGCCTGCCTTTGATCATAAAATTAGATAAAAACAAATTTTGAGGAAAAATTTGAAATCAAATAAATTAATATTTGGCTCATTTTTTGTGTGCCTTTTATTCCTTTATTCTCTGTTTTTCTTAACTTTTATTACTCTTCAGTTCCAACTCTTTTCTTGACTTTATTCTCAAACATCAGTTGATTCAGCGATTGATATAATAATTGGCTGTATTTTGGCATAAAATCATACAATTTTTTGGTACACTTCGTGACTAAATAAGTGTATAGTATTGTGTGCGCAGAGAATACGCCTAATACTGACCTAAACAGAGAGCGAATCTCAAGAAAATCAAAGTTAGAAATAAATAACAAATATTTTTTTTGGGAAACAATACAGAAAAATGTGTTTCTTTCCAATTGTATGCTAAGAGAAATCCTAATTATTTATGTTATTGTGTAATAATAATGATGTTATGATTTTAGTTTTGTTGCACTAAAGCTCTTTTGGGTATTATTACACAACTTATGCCTCGTTTTTCTGTTTGTTTTGCGATATATCCATATCTGACAAGCATTTGTGTGGATGAGGTTTGATATTAAAACGTTACGAATCTATTTGTCTGTACAGTTATTATTAGGAAAAACAATGAATTTTCTATAATTTTCTTTATTGTGCTTTATATTTGTTATACAGTATTGCAAATCATATGATAATTGCTTAATCATTAGGCGTTTATATCATATCTGAAATGAATATTATTATTATTTTCCGCTGTTTTTCGTATATATTTTTCTACTCCTTTTCTATCGCCTTTTGCTATACATTTACTGCTCTTGTTGTTGGCATACAATAAGTTTAGGTCATTAAGACATAAATCTTTCGATTTGGGCACTGATAGTGTCTCAAGAGATGCTACTCTTCTTCTTCTTATTCTTCCTTCTCTTTCAATGATATTCTTCTATACTATTAACGGATAACAGACAGACATTGAGAGAAAAGGCTGCGAATAAGACGCGCATGAATTATATGATCAAAAACAACAAATATATATATAAAGCCAACATTACTGACACATAAACTTTGTCTATCATTACATTTATTTTCTCTCTTTTTTCTTATTTTTTTTGTTTTGTAACTAATTTTCTTATGATCTGATTGTTTGTGTTTGTCTTCCTTTCCTTTGTCTTCTTCTTCTTCTCTGCTATTCTTCAGCTAAACTCTATTCTGTACTGACTATACGGATATACCTATTCTTAGCGTAATATTTATTAGCTTTCCATGTATTCTGTCCTTAAGATTAACTAATTTGTTATAACAAACATGTATTTGTAGTTAAGTTCTTCTTATACTACAATGTCTTCTTCTCTTTCTATCCGTTCCTTCACTCTCTATCCTCCAGTCCTGTGCTAAAGGACACCCTTTCATGTATTTTTTGCACCGTTTTGTTTAACGCATTTTCCACTATTAAGCATCAAAATAATTAGTTCCGAAGCGTTAGAGATAATTCAGCCCTCATTTTAGCCCTCAGTTTCGATTTTTTCCTTTTCTCTATTCTTTCTCTCTATTCTCTCTCTAACTCTGTCTCAACGTTGAAATGCTCTTTGCACTCACCCCTCGAGACGCCATCAATTTCCACAGACGTCTTGTGCCGCGCGAATCGCAAACACATTCTTCATGCTATCTATCATTGCATTGCATTTTTTTGCAGGTCTTTAGTGTTGAGAAAAGTGTTGCCAATTCAGTGGAGGGAACAATACGGATATGATTTTCATACTGTATATGAATTTCAGAGATTTGCAAATTCTTATAAACTTTTTTGTTTTCTGTAATGTAGGAAATTCTCTGTAAAAATGTTATAAATTTTATTCTCATTTCTTGTCTGATTTGACTATAATTTCCTAATATTTCTCATAATATTTAGGTTAGACTGTGAGCACTCATCTCATTAAACATCATTAATATTTATTATTTTATTTCTTATTTATCGATAAATAAAAATTACTTTATTTTTTTTTTGCTTACGATTTGATTGAGTTTTGAGATCAGACACAAAAGAGAGAGAAAAATAAAAACTTATTCAACAATTATAATGAAAAAGAGTGTAAAAGATATAAAGAATAGAAAAAAATTTTGAAATCATTTCTTTTTCTTACTTTTCTTTCCGATTATATTATATTATATAATATCCATTCATTTCAAGTTTTTTTTCTCTTATTTTTCTATCTTTCGCGTCGAAGAAGTTTTGTGTTCATAAGAGAGTTCATAATATTATATAATATAATCGAAATAAGAGAAGAATTATATTATATTATAAAATGAAAAAATGGCCAAAAGTTAAGAAGGGGGCAAACGCTGTGTAATTTATGGCCTGAGGGCTCGAATGCCGGCGCTCTCCTAAAGTTATAACTAAAATATAATATAAGAGATATATAGAGAGAACACAAGTCTTATATAATAGCTTTATAGTAGGAAATCGTGCTCAACCAATCCATCCATACAATGGCTCTCATCTCTCTCACTCACAGCCAACTGGCCTCAGGGCCTGTGCTATGAAAGCTATTGCATGAATAGAAGAGAGATTTCTTTTTTTAGGGAGAGATAGATAGAGAGAGACTTTTCTTTCAATGATAATTATAAGCGAAACTAATGTACATAAAAGTTGTTAAGAATGAAAAAAATTGGAGGATTTGAACATAAAAGGCAACCAAAAAATGTTTGTGACTTTCTATTCTCTAATATGCCTTTGCTATGCATTTTTGGCTGTAGTTATGATGAACTAGAAATGTCTACTCCAGTCTATGGCACTCTATTTTTGTTTGTAGTACCAGGCTAGAATCGCAGAACCAGTAGGTCTACTATTTTTATGGCTGATCTTAAGGTATTTTTTGGATATGTTCTGATGATATGATATATAAATGTTTTATTTTTCTTATATTTTTTTATTTTTATATATTTTTGTATGATTTTTGGATTTTTTTGTGTTATACAAAAAACTTTTTTTGTGTAAAAATTTTGTACTCCTCTCTCATACCTTTGGTATTTGAGTCCATAGTTATTGAATAGTTTTCATTATTTCTATTTGTGTTGCCTACGATTGCCTGAGTCAGACGAGGGCTCTTTTTATTCTCCCTTTTCTTTACACATATTTCTCTGGCTTTAAATTTCTTGACTGTATTTTGAATGAGGAATAGAGAAGAAGACGAATAACTGGAAAGACTGACTGACTGACTGTGGAGAGTGTATAAGAAAATATTCATTTCTTCTTCTCTTTTGTGTCACAGCATTTGTTGTATATTTTTCTTCTGATGTTATGTTATCCTAAAGCCTAGTATTGAAGACTCAAGACTTTTGAGCTGAGCTGCAATTTTAGTGAGTTTTTGTGAGTATATAAGAGTGGCATTGAATATATGAAGTTTATATTCCCTATCATTTCTATCTTCGATTGGAGACTATGACTGAGGAATAAAATTGTGAAAAAATATTTTCAAATCTCTTTTGTGTCCAATCTATTGATATATTCAAAGGCATTATTTTCCGTCACTGGAAGTCAGCTCTCCTTTTATTTTCTTAACTTTTATTTTATTTCGCATTCATATCAGTCACTCAATTATTATTTATATTTTTAGTATTGCTTTCTATATATGCGTAGACTTTAATGATTAGTAAAGAAAAATATGAGTTATTATTGCTTTAAAGCTGTTCGGTATAGTGTTTGTGCATTTCATGCTTATGTTTGATATGGTTTGTCATGTCTTATGTAATGATAAATAGTCTTCAAAATTCTCTACACAAACACAACGTTAATGATCTAAATAAGGAAAAAATATATTATCATTATTAACGTTACGGTTGTAATACAAATATGATAGGGATATAACTGGAGATGAAATAACTATTTTATGCAAATTGCTGTCAGAGAGGGAGTGACAGAAATAAAGAGTAGTTTTATATTAAAAAATATTTAAATTTATTTATTTTTCTGTTGTCTTTATATCGATATAAATGTTTCTGAAATATAATAACTCAGAGTTAAGACGAATAAAATAGAAATACTGTTTAAATAAGTGACAGCAGAAACGAAACGACGGTATAAATTGACAATCGATTTAACTATACTCTACCAGACTTTATGCGCACAGATATGATCTTCAAATGTGTATATACTGTAGGCATAGATAGTTTATATGAGTTCTTATATAATAGTATGACTATTGTTAGCATATATTTGGCCGAAAGGAATGGCAATTCTTACTGGAATTATAGCCGAAGTACTGCTCTTTTGAAATGCAGAGGCATTTGAATCACTTTAAAAAAATATCTGGATATCTATCTTGATATGAGTGCACAAAAAAGAGAGGCATTACTTGTATTATTCCGTTCGAGTCTAATAGTATTGTGAATTTGATAGCGAAGTATAGCTATAGTCCTCTCCTTTCGTTCACAACTCATACTATTCTGACAATAGATTTGACCGTATTTTCTAAGTTGCGAAGGAATGGGCTGTTACTGACAACTGACTGATCCATAACAATAAAAAGTGGAGTGTCATTGATAGACCCAATACGGGATAGTCTGCTCTAAATGCTTACCGACTACTGTATTCCGATAACACACATAATTTTTTTATCAACAAATGTCTCTATTATTCTATAGTAATGTTGAAAAATATATAACAAATATATAATAAATTTCAGCTAAACTGAAGAGATATAACGGAAATAAATTCTATTATATATAATATATTTTGCTTTTCTATCATTTTTTTTATCCGAACAATATTTTTCATGTAATATATTCCGGGTTTTCGTATCAAAAAAATTGAAAAAATAACACAATTCTCATATGAATGGGTGACGGGTGAGACCAGTGCTTAATAATGTTTTTAATCGAGTTTATTGTTATTAAAATATACGCTTTTCTATTACATGTATATAATTTTAACTAGGCTCCTTTTTGCGTATACCTGTGCGTACTGTATACCTGAGTACAATATAATAGCGTAGCACTCAGTCACTCCACTTATATAACATACTGGCGCTCACTGTATGGCATAAAGTGATATAATTTATACATTAAAATAAAATAATAGATAATAATGAGTGACTTTGCGTGTATGTCATGTCAGGAGAAAAATTATTTCATTAAATTATACCTTAAAATAATAATCAACGTTGAAATATACGCTTGAATTGTGCATCGCATAGCATTAGCAAGGACATAGCATCATATGAGGGCTCAAATTGAACTGTATTTTATTGAATATTATACTAAACTGTTATCCAGCTTATATCACACGACTCTTTATAATGTTTTTTCTTTTTTTATACATAATTTTTATTGTTATTTAATATTTTATTATATATTCTGTTTTCATAACTCTTTAATATTAGTGTCGATATCTGTATATGTTTATAAAAAAGTCATTAATATTCTGTATTTTAAATACCTTTTATATGAGTCGACCAAACACTTAGTCGTCAGACAATTATTCGCTGAACACTTAATCATCTAATAATGAATGAACATTGGAGTCGGTTAGAGCCAGGATCAGTCAATTTCAGCAATTTGTATTACCAGTACTACAGCACTAGTAGTGAAATTCAATGCCTAACTTCCTATCTGGCTAATTTCTTAATTATTCCGAATGCCTAACTGATCCCGATCATTATCATACCAGAAAGTTTGATTGATAATGGTCATATGATAAATGAGTTGATAGATAATCATTTATAAGTAAAAGTGATCAATAAGATTTATGAGGTGAGCGAGCGTTATTCGAGCAAATAGCCCTGATACATTATTCTATTAGAAGCACATTTCGAATATAATAGTATTTTATGGAAATAATATCCAATAAAATATTATATTATTTCTATGAACTCATTGTTTATATGACTAATAATTAACGTAAAAACCATTAATTGAAAAGCTCTGCCAAAACATTATTATTTTTTGTTTTAAATAAAGACTCGAAATATAAATGCAATGATTTTCTAATGGTTTTTAGTTGTGCTGGATATTATTCTCTATGCGACCTGAAATTGCATTCGTCTAATGATATATTAGTGACGTTTCAGTTCTTTTTTCAATTATATATATATTTATATATAGTATTCATGTTTTCCTAAATTAAATCTTTTGCTAAATTTATTTCTTCGGTCTCTCCTCTACTCATAAGGAAGTAGTGATTCGTAAGAATCGTTGTATTTCTTTGATAATAGATTTTCTATCTCTCAGTCTATCTCTCAGTCTTTCTGAACGCAGTCTTAATAGTTATTAGAGAAGAAGTAGAGCCGAGAGTACAGAAGCAAAAGAGATTAAATTCTGCGACCAATTCCTCTACGACTACAACCGCACAGTTAGACTGTTAGACGCAAAGAAGCATAACTTGATTGCATTTAATCAAAAAAGAAATTCTTCTTCGGTTTTGTCTATTTTCAAAGATATTGGTCGTTCGCTTCGGGCATCTCCTGTATTCGACACATTTCTCTCCCATTCCCTTTCATTCTCACTGTGAGCTCAGCTCAAACTGTATTATGAAAAGAGAAAGAGAGAGTCAAATAATATATTGGATGTGAAAAAGTTAACCTTAACTGCAAACCCAAAGCCAAAACCAAAAGCAAACTCATGGAGAAAATCAAAATCCAAAGCCAATCAAACGCCTGCCGAGAGATGAGAACAGAGAAGAGAGACCAACAAAATGAATGAAAAAAGAAAAAACACTTTATTGTCGGTCACGAGTCAAACCCATTTGTGTAGTGGACGTGACACTCATAACAGGCCACTCATATACTCTCATATCTATGCTCTCGTACTCATTATTATTATTATGAGAGCATAACTAAACCAAAAAACAGTTTTTGATTTATACCTGAATTTTCTACGTATGGAAGCGATTCCTCTTTCAGTCTATTCCTGTGTTGTTATCCATTATTTTATATATAAATCAGAGCCCAAACCATTAGCTAAAAGAATATAATCTTTTTACTACTGGTTATAGTATTGTATACACTGTTGGTATTTGCGTTGTTTGTTAGGCAACAGAAATCCTAAATCAGATCCAGAATAGAGTTTTTGCTCTCAGTTTCTAATGTTTCTCTTGTGGTTATATAACGTCTAATGTCTATCATATGTATAAAACGAATTTGTTTTTCCTTATTTATATGGAAAATGGTTTGCAGGCAATCATGGGCTAAATGGCTGGGCTTAGGACTAGATATGAATAAAAGCTTATATTTTCTTATATATGCCTTAAATAGAGAAAAAGGAAATCTTAATAAAAAAAATTCATAAAAATATATCTAAAAAGTGTCTTAATATCAGAGAGTGTTTTTCAGTGTATATATTCTGCTGTATATAAAAACTGGACTAAAATTGAATATATTTGTGTCGATTCAGTTCATTTTGTATTCCAGTGATGATCCCATGCCTTCACTCTCTTTCACCGCAAAGTGTTTAGATGTGATACTAAACCCCAGAAACTCCTAAAGCTTTTTCACTGCATTTTTCAATTACGTAAACGTTGTTTCACTTTTGGCTTCTCTTCTCTCCTTAGAGTTCGTCTTATTTTTTCTTTTATACTAATTTAGTAATAGACCAAAAGGCCAGAGCTCTGGAGTCAAGAGATTAAATTGAAAGGAATTATATTGGGAACCTTTAATGACCCGGTGGCCCCCAAAACCATTTCATATACCAGTGATAAGTGATAGACATCTGTGAACACACATAACGTAATACTATCTACTATTAGCTCAATCTTATCGGTTGTGCTTCAGTTGTGTCTTCTCTATTCAAATATAAGTTTATTTTTAGTTCTGAATAATGAGATCGAAAGTAAAGTAACAGTCGATCCATGTCTTCCTCATTGAAGTGCGAGCACATATTTTTGTTGTTGAGCTAATCACTCAAAAATAATGTATAAGTTTATATATAAGGCGTTAGTGAAGGGACTCATCCATTGAGTAGTGGTGGCAATGATCGCGATTTTCTTCTTCTGTTCCGTTGTTGTTGTTTAAGGCTAAGGCCAATGCACTTATGAGAGGAGATGTAAAACTGGAAATGGAAGCTAATATTCGTCAAACTTTTTATCACCACTTTCTTTAGAAATGGGGATTATAAATTCGGTCGGTAACCCACCCCCCCCACCCCCCCCCCCCGGAGAAAAGGGAGGAAAGGTCTTTGCTAACAACGGGATAGGCTATAGAGGTCTTTGCTAACAACGAGAATTAGGTGGTCTTTGCTAACAATGAGACCTTGGAAGGGAAGGTCTTTACTAACAACGGGATAGATGGTTAGGGTATAGGTCTTTGCTAACAACGAGAACTTTAAGCTAGAGAAGTCTTTGCTAACAACGAGACTTTGTTTGAAAATTGGAGAAATTTGGTCAAAAAGTAGAGAAAAAGGTAGAAATTTGATGAAAAAGTAGTGAAAAGGGTCAAAAATTGAAAAGTAGTGAAAAAGATCGAAATTTGATGAAAAAGTAATGAAAAAGTTGAAATTTGACGAAAAAGTAGAAAAATGAGTGAAAGTTGATGAAAAAATAGAGAAAAATGTGGAAATTTGATGAAAAAGTAGATAAAAATATCGAAATTTGATGAAAAAGTAGAGAAAATGATGAAAAAGTATAGAAAAATATCGAAATTTGATGAAAAAGTAGAGAAAATGATGAAAATGTAACGAAAAAGGTCGAAATTTGTCGAAAAAGTAGAGAAAATTTTTGTTTCTCAATTTGTATCCAGCACATCTTGTCTTAATTCTAAATATTAGTTCATATGTGGCGAATTTATGCGCCAGGTCGCAAATATGATTGTATGTGCCCATGCTCAAATATTTGGATAGTATAGCGATTATAAACAAGAGATTGATGAGTGTAGAATTACCTAGTACATGATAGCCATCGCACAGCCAGCTCTGAATGTAAGCATTTCTGAACCAATGCTGAAGTATTGAAACAAAACATTTAATACCGAATAAAATGGTGAATACGTTGATAAGGGCTGCGAAAATAATCCTGGACTTTGGTTGAGTGCCTTCCATATAGTGGTCTACTGTCGGCGATATTAGCAAATAGGTTTTGGCCCATATTTGCTCCAATTTGTTGAACAGTACTCTCTCTTCACTGTTAACTATCAATGATTTACTGAATTGTAGTTTACTTTTAATAATTGCAAACATTTTCTGAACAATAGCTTCAAAATTCAAATCACATTAAAAGCATTTGAATATAAGATGAATAAAAATAATTGGCATTAATGAACAGTATTTTAGTTTCTAAATACAAAATAATTCAGAAAGTGTGCAAGCATTCAGTTTATTGTATTAGCCTAGTTCCATAAATAGAAATCAGTATCCCTTGCTCATCTCTAGGTCAATATAATTTTAAATTATTTATAATATTTACAAAACTAAATAAGATTTTCATTTTTAGTCAAAATTATCAATAAATCAATAATTCTTATGCTTTATATTCAGGCAGTTGTGCTCGCGTGCAATAATGAAAAACATAATGAAAATATGCAGGGTTGTAAATAATGGAACATTGGTACAGGAAAGTCAACATGTTCACTTTAATCATATTCTGCATCCCTGTACATAAACATTGAAAATTTAATGTCAAATAAGATGGCATAGTATGTAGTCATAACAAAAATTTAGATAAAATATGAATTGAAATAAATATAAGTATATATTGAAAGTGAAAATCAAAAGCAATGAAAAGTATTTTGGATTTTCATATCAAATGCGAAAATATTTTATTTTATAATTTATAAACAATTTATAAGTTTTATTAATTCACAATAAAATTATAAACATTTTAATTATTAGTTTTAATAGTTAGCCATAAGTTTGTTATGTTTTAAAGTCCTAGTTAGTGATGGCCAAGGGGGTATAAACAAAATTCCAGTTTTTGAGAATTCAGTATATTATTTGTGTTTCACTAATTTAATTTATACTGGTACATAAGTATAGGTGCATGGTAAATATTTACCAATGTTAGTAATAATGAAATGACATTTTCTCTGAGCAAAGGAATCTAAAAACAAAAAATAATTAAATCAATAGAATTTTAATTTTGTTTCACCTATAACCTGGTCAAAAACCATAGTAACTACCAATGTATATATTTTCTGAGTTCAATGAAGTAGAAACATATACAGTAAACTCTCCATAGATTCACATTTTGGGACCGGAAAATTTGCCATGTGAAATTAGAGAATGTGAAATTAAAGAAAAACAAAATGGCGGATT
>JAQIWA010003497.1:0-10364 GCA_034693305.1 Eueremaeus valkanovi | reverse complement strand
CCAAATTGGTACTGAGCACTTTGAAATGACTTGTGAGTGATATCATGTTATTTCTAACTTATCTCATATATGAAATGTATACAATTTTAGTCGATTTCTTATACCCGTAACAACACTGCTCTACAGTATATATGTATTTATGGATCGAATAACAAGTTTTTATTGCAATTCATTTGAATGTAGCTCTGATACAGAAATACATATAATTGCATAACTATTGCGCGAATATATCTGAATATTGAATGATTCGGAGAACAAATTATTTCTGCATTTTCTAGTCATTTGGTACGAGAAAAAAGGAAAAGTAGTTTCGATTTAAATTTAAAGTCAGCGCAAAATAGCTGTTTAGAAGTTGATTGTGAATCAGAATTATTATTCTCTAAAAGAATTCAATTCTTTGCAAATTTGTAGTTTCAGTCCTATTCTGCATAACATATTCCGAAACCGAATAGTTTTCAGAAAAAATCAATATCTGTTCCGATAGTATACCAAAAAAAACTTATTTTCATTTTTTCATACGATCTGAAAAATATACTTTATCTTATTTTCGATATACTCTGGGTAAAAAAGGCTATCAGTTGCCAGAACTCAACAGTAATGCTTATTTAAGCAACGATGACAAAGGTTAGCAAAAAATGAATATTTAATATAAAAAACTTCATTCAAAATGTTTTTCTAAGGATTTTATTTTGAAATTTTCTTTACTTAAGCCGCAAAGAAATGTCTCCTCTTTTCAGAAAACAATTATTGCATTCAAAATATTGAAGCCTTACTTGAATTCGTTCCGAAGTCTTACTTAAAATTAACTGAATTTTTATATAAAAAAATATTGAAAATTAATATTTTCCTAAATCCATATGAAATGAGATTTTTCAAAGTTTGAGATTATTTTCTCCCAAACTTCTTAAGCAATACTTTATTCGCTATTATTTAACATAAATATATGAATTTTATTGGATTCGGAAATTCCTATAAATAAATTTATGACAGAATTTACGATCAATTCGTTTATATTTTATATATTCTGTGAAATATTTGGGCAAAAATAAGCAGATAATGCAATACAAGGATTAAGGGATGGAATCGTATGAGAACTCAAAATTCGAGACTTCAATCCATTTTCCGGATAAAAGTAAAGATTACTGAAGTGATGGCCAGTCGGCCTAATCCCTGGCCACACATAAAGCATACAAATGCGAACATGGCTGATTTATCCATCTACTTGATCATGGTGAAAATATTTATAGGTTTGAAATGTTCAGGTCGTGTCTAATGATTCAGTCACAGGAATTATGTTTAAAAATTCAGATATAATTTAATTAATGCAAACATTTTTATACTCTATTTATTCACAAAAAAAAAATAAAATTCACAAAAAAAAATAAAATTATTCTGAAGTGAATACAGAATCAGAATAAACAAAAACTTTATTACTATATCACATAATTGGTCGGGAAATAGGAAAATAAAGGTTTAATACATTGTTCGTATCGATTGGGTGCGAAGAGGATAAAAACGTGGATGAAATAGATGTTCAATATTGCAATTTTATGTGCCATTCATAACAAATATGGGGCAATAATTCACTCTCTCTGCTCATTAATTTCATCTGAGCTCAACTTTAAATCGATGACTAAACGAAATATTTTTTTTTGCTTTCCTTTTGCGGAATTTGTCTTAACTTTTCTGTTGAGCTCTCTTTTTAAAAAATATTTTTATCCAACGGAAAAACTTTTCATCTTTTATCCCATCAAAAGCCATAGAAGCGAACGAAATGCTAACAAATAAAAATATTTTTTTTGGATATAAGAGCAAAAATATAATCCAATTATTATTTCATTTGAGTTAAAATAGTTTCATTCATTCACTCATTTCTTCTCTTTAATAGATTTTCGTTAAATTAAATTAATCTATAGATTGATTCAGTTTAAGAAGGAATGACATTCTGTTCCCAATTGGGATACAAAATATTTTTAGTCCTAAAACTCACTTATAATTGAAATTATTTTTATCGCCATTTAATCAAATTTTGATTATTATATTATATTTTGTGAGTTCTGGTGAAAAGTTTTAATGTAATGTGTATTTAAAATAAATGATATGAATTGAAAATTAAATTATTTAAGATAAATGCTCTTGCTAGATCATAAAAAATAAAATTTTGATGAAAAGCAGAATTTATAATAAATCAAAGACTTATTTAAATACATTTTTTTGTATTTATGAACTTATGAATATTTTTAAAGAATATGTTTACATCATATCAAAGGAATTTGAATTTTCAAAGTTGACGTTTAGTAGGTCTGTGCCTCAATATTCTTGTCTGATATTAATATGACCCGGCATTCTCTATTAGCTTAAGAATACAGTATACGAGTGAATATGTTTTCCGGTGTACTGATAGAGATTTCACATTGCTCAAAAGCCTTAAAATTTTGATCGAGTTATGTACTTGTTATGTTTATGTAAGCTAAGGATTTCAGAGCAATACTTGGTAGGTTAGTCCCACTCCTATCCTTTGGACATCTATGACATCTAATGTTATTTTTAAAAACATTTTGTTATTCTTTATCCTCTTTTTGTATCACATTTTATACACTCAAAAGTAGGACACAAGAGAAGTGAATGGACAACAAAATAGAAAAAAAATTAATATAAAAACACAATAGAGTAGTGTTGGCACAAAATATTTGACAACATTTCGCTCCGAGATATAAACGAATTGATAAAAACGATTTTTGTTGTATTTTGTTGTAAACTTTTTCTTCACTTTTCTTCTCTGGGATACAAGCCATTAGACTGACTAAAAAATAAGGTTTTTATGTCGACTCTCAATATTTTGTTTTATAAACGAATGGTTAATATTGTTTTAAAGTTAAAGTAGAGCACAGGGACTGACAGCTGACCAAAAGATGCCGAATCGTATTGAAGTTGTGGCCACTTTTGCCACTCAAACAAGAAATAAAGTAAATATAAAATCGTTAAGAAATAAAATACGATACAAACGAATTGAATATACTGTAAGTGTTGGCCCAAAAAGCACATTAAAGCTGAAGATCGAGAGTTAGACTACTCTACTATGGAATCGATAAGTCTTTTTGCTGTCTATTCTTTCATAAGAATAGTTTTCAAGTTTAGTAACTCTTATATAATTATTGCCGACATTTCAGTTATGAGAAGAGTAGTGAAAATCGTAATAATTTTTCGATCCAACGAATACACAGAGAATGATAGCCTCGTTTGTTGCAAGTGGCTATTTATCATTGGATCTGACACATCGATTCTAACTATGAATTAGTGGTTCCATCAGTGATAATGTCTTTTTTTATAATTTCTTTTTATTTTTTCTATCACTTGACAAACGTTGTGAAAGTACCGCAAATTAGGGCTCGGTTTGTGACTTATGGTAAATGTTTAGTTAGAGTTCATACCAATTCATACCAATCATATCATTTGCTTAGAATTTTTCCAATTTATTTATTTTGTTCGCATTTAGAAATTAGAATTTATCAAGTGATCTACGTGATCTCAGCATGTAATTATGCCTGGCCATTCCCAAACCGTTTTTTCAAGTATTCATTCCAGTATTCATTTCAGGTTTTAATTAAATACAGTTTTTGTTTGTTTTCATTTTTTTATGTCTGTAGAACTCAGACACTGACTGTGAAAGACATTATACAGACTTAATATCAGACTATAATAATGTCAAAGACTTTCTGAATCTCATGTGACGTATAAAACAGAATTTTCTTTATTTTGTTATCATATATACTGTATAGTACTGTATGTTATAATTGCTTTCATCTAAATTAATAATATTCTTGATATCAAATTACTGTAGAGTTGGCTTAGAAAATGTCTGATTAGCCTGGATCAAACAGAAAGATCATAAACTAAATTACACCAGAGCTTAACTTTATAATTATAATTAGAAAAGTATCTGAAAGTTAGATCAATTGACAAACAAATATAAATTGATTAGAATTGAAAAATGAATAAAATTATATTAGACAGGGAAAGTAAACAAGCAAACATTGTTCATAAGACCTGGTCAATTGTTAGTTTCATATATCATCAGGTATAAACGAAGTCCAGTTACAATTACATAGAAATATGCCCTATAAACATTTGCCTATAAACTGCCCTGGCACTGCTCAGATAACTAATTGAAAATAAATTAATTAGCATTTACTGCATAATAGATACGAACAGAGCTCTGTTAACAACACATTTGAAGTCTTATACTGTAAGCAGAAGTCCATCAAAATTATGCAACAAAACAATACCGATTAAATTGCATCCAATTTCTTCAGACACAATTCTATAATCAATGTAAACTGATAATATTTCAGAATACTTGATTGCTCATTTTCATATCAACAGGTTTAGGTCTAATGAATTATTTGGAGATTTTGTTTATGTATTGATTGAATTCAGTGGCAAAGTCTGGTCATCTCTGCTTAGGTTATGTAAGGCCTGTGTAATAAATAAACAGTTGTTTTATGGCATCCGAACAGAAAGATTGGTTTGTTATTTGTGTTTACGTTTCTCTTGTTTTTTTGTGATAATTAATTGAATTTTGTATTATTTGTGCAAAAAGTAGAATAAGTATTGAGTTGTGTTCACGACCTCTGAATTGAATGCACGTATAAAATAATGATATATTTCTTCAGTACAGCTCCTGTTGATCGGCAAACGTTTCCTTTTTTCATTTCCCATCCGATAATAGCTTTTATATTAGATGTCCAGGTTGATTATGGGCATCTTATGACATCTCCGAGCTTTGGAGCAGGGTCAATCTCAGCAAAAAGCAAACTCTATTACATTCAATGCGAATGTTTTTACGATATGTTATTCAAATCATTTCATTTCTTATTGAAAGTTTCGAAACAGCGATTACTTGCCTGCCCTCAGTGCCTGGCCATCCCCTGTCTCTCTACTTCGGAACAATTCTTTATGACTGCAATTTAGTGGAAAATTTTAATCTAATTTAATGAATAAAAATAACAGTAAAACAGAATTTGTCTTATATTTTATATTTTCTATCAAAGAATTTATCGATTAATTAATTTGATTTAATTCTTCCTCTTTTTTGTGTCAATTATTTTATGATTGATTTTGAATTATGCGTTGCATTATTACTAATTTATTAGTCATATACAGTATTTGCATATATTTTCGATCAATAATTACAGATAAAATGATTTTTTTCAATGTGTAAAATAATACCTGTATTTGTATTGATATTTTGATATTTCGCACAATTATGTGCTTTCGATGAATAGCTTTTCAATAATTTTATTTAACTTTTTATAAGAATAATCCGTTAATTATATTTCGTTAATTCATAAGCCGTTATAATGAGTCCATTATTCATATAATTTTCAAAGTGAATGAAAATGCACTTTCAATAGAAGCAGAGATGAGCAGTGATTAGCTTTACTAAAATAGACATTGATAATAATTTTTATCTCGATCCAATACTCAATAAATTACAATTTATTCGGGAATTGAGGTCTCCGGGGTCTTGATTTAAAACCTCTACACTTTTCATCCTCTCATAAAAACAACAGAACTCCTTCTTAATTATTAATCTTGGTCCTCTGTGTAATGAAACAGAATTTTACTTATGATTTATAGCCCAAAATAGACACAAAATTAATGGGAAAAACCAAAAATATCTACGAGTTATTTGAATGATTAGCCAAAGTTAGTGGAGTCTAATCAAAGACATTCATTCATTTGTAATAATTAATCAAATTCTCGCCAACAAAGAGGTTATAATCTGTGAATTGCCATAAATTATCTCAATTAATAAACTAGATTAAAGTTGTTATCGTCTCTGAGCGGCTCATACTTTCACACTTTGCTTATATAATAGCAATCTTTCTAACAATAAACGTCTGATTAATTGTATTCAACTATGAATACAAAGAATATTATAATAAATAGAATTATTGATTGCAATACAAGTTGTGATAATAAAGACAAACCTATACTGTGATCAAAGAACAAGAACAATAAGGCCAACAAATTAGCTAATATTTTAAATCATAAACACCTGGGCTAATTTGATTTCTAAATCAACATGGCGATTTTGTTTGAATGATTAGTCGGAATAAAATAAAATTCCCTTTAATTCGATATTCAGTAAAAGTATATAAGAGTTAAGAAAACATTATTGGATTGAAATGAAAGCATTGAACAAAAGTAAGTGTTTGTGCAAACAGTGATCTTTTAGAAAATTGCTTCTGACATACGATAACCAGATTACCAGTGTATCTACAGATAACTAGAATGTTTGAAGTCAGACAAAAAAGAAATCATTTGTATTCACATGAAAAGAAATTTCTGTAAATGTATCGAATGGGTCACTAAATTGATCCTACACTGTCTTAAGCTCTGAATCAAAATTAAAATTCTGAAAATCTATCCTGGTCATTATAAAGGATACAGGATAAAATAATATCCCAATTTTGACCATTTATTTAATATTTGCAGACACTTTAATATTGTCAACACTAAGCAGTCATTAGATTATTATTTGACATTTGTTGCAAAGTTTTACAGAACAGCCAGAGATGAGTCCCGGTATACAAACGGATCTGTCATCGGATTTGTATACAAAGACTTTCGACAGGGGATCAATTCGCACAGAAAAAGGTCCTATTTTTCTTCAGGGCAATCTATTTCTCTGATACATTCATCTTATGCCACACTTTCTATATCTTCTAATTCCTAAGCGCCTAAACAAGTATAACAAATATTAGTATATATTTATAGTTAGATTGTAACCAACTTTTCAGACACCCGTTATTATATAATTTTTCTCATTTAATAAAAACCAAATGCAGACGAATTCTTATCTTTAATTAAAATTCTTTATCTTTGATAAGAAAAATAATTTCATTAAATAATGAAATAATTATAGAAAAAAAACATTTCATAACTACAGTCGGAACAGAATATTCGCTTTTGAATTGCAATTAAATAAACTATTCTTGGCAATTATATGAATTCTTATCAAACTTATGCTGATCTTACGTTATATCCACTTTAATTAATGCGTTTGTGACTATACAACAAAAAACATTTATTTGCAGAGATGACTAAACCAGACAAAAATGTTACTTAAATATGACTAAAATACTCATCTCTGCAAATCAGTGTTTTGTGTACAGTCACAGCCGTATTAATAAAAGTAGAAATAAGGTAAGATCAGCGTACGTTTGATTCTAATCGACATTTTCAACCGACACTAATGCTTAAGTCATGATCACAACCTCTAAATTAATATCATGTAATCACAAGCCTATTATGTAAGCGCCAGACTGTGTAACAGAGAGAGAATATTGCCTAACATTATATAATCCCTTATATGAGAAAATGGCAAACAATATATAACAGAAAAAAAATCTAATAAACAAATAAGTGAAGAACAGGATTATAAATGATTATATAGTATAGTATTGTATGAAAGTATAGAATATAATAGAGTGAATGTATCGCACATTCTATAACATTCTGTATATCACTGTTGAAAGTGATTCGATGGACAAAATCAATGATCGATCAGAGAATATAATTCAGTGAATGGAAAACAAATCCAAGTCTACTATACTATAACAGATTCTTAGTGACCTAAAAAATTTATTGATGCTCAAGCTAGTGTAACCAAATTACCTGGTTCAATCGAAAATATTTTAATATAAGCCAAGTTATGCACCCCCTGTACACATTTTGCTATGAATAATCAACTGTACTGTTTGTTTTAAACTGACCCGATTTAATTTAATTAAAATGAATTGAAAATTTACTAATTCAGAAAATTCCAGCTGAAAATGTATCCTGGTCTAATTTTTGATTACATTTATTCTATATTAGATGTAATATTTGAAATTGTAAACAGAATTTATCTCTGAATACCTTGATGAGCCCAGAATCAGCATCTGGCACATGATTAAGATTAATAGATCACAGGTAACGGAAATAGGAATAGAAAAAGATCTTGATATCAATTGATAATCAAGTGCTGAAAACTAATAAATCTATTTTCTATTATAAATATATATTTTTCTCATTTATTGAATGAATGGTTTGAAGAAAAAAACTTCGATTCATAGCAAACAACAAATGATTTTTTTGTAATTTATTTTTTTCTTTTCAATCGTTAGGTATGTATTGTACAGAAGAGAGACACACAGCAGATGTACGCAATGAAATACATGAGTAAATCCCAGTGCTTGGAAAGGGATGCCTTCAGAAATGTGTTGCGCGAAATTGAATTACTGGCACGACTTGAACACCCATTTATCGTCAACTTATGGTTCACTTTTCAGGTAAGACATTCACATTTGACGTCTGTATTCAGCCATTGCTATAAATATTTTGTGTGACAACACATTAAATACTATTTATTAGTCATTACTTCCGAACCAATTGCAGTGTTGTTTGCAAACAGACTTTGCATATGAATTAGAAATACATTATAGAAATGATTGCCAGAAAACCATTGCAAGTGTTTGCTATATTGGACTCGATTTTGCAAACAATTGTAGAAACAAAGCAATCGATTGAAAATCATTTCTCGAAATACAACTAAAGTTTATACGAACTTTATGATGAACTTGCTCATTATATAAAAATATCAAAGACAGGTTCCTTTCTCTTTAACGGCGCTGTATTTTATTCTAACGATTATTGCATTGCTATAAACGGAGTACAAAATTGAATAATAAATTCTAATTTTTAGCCTTTAATTAAAGGAAAAGTATTTAAATTAACATTCAAATGATGAGACCATTTCCGCGTATATGCTCTCTAATAGGACTCCATTATATTAAGGATTATTTCTATTCAGAAATTCTCTTACAGTTAATTATGCATAAGAGAGCGGATTATGTTTTTTGTTATGTATTCTGACAGTTAGACTCCAACTCAAGCTTTTTATTTCTGTTTTATTCAATGGATTACACAATATATTTGGCATTTTGTTGAAAAAGAAAAGGATTTAAAAAGTAATCAGAAGAACATTCATAATATTTTTTTACAATTTTTCAATTAAACAAATGCTATTTGAATAATCTCCAATGTGTCCTAGCTTAAATTGTGTCTCACTTTTTCTTTACATTAATTTTGTTTTGAATTCATTATTGTTTTCAGAATTAATGTGTTTTTCATAAAAGATTTCAATAGATATGAGACTCACTCCGAAAGGAGAGTCAAGTAGTTCAGTCTAGTATAGCGCCCACACCTTTCACAACAACTTTATTCGAAGAAAAATTAAGAAAATTGGAAATAATTTCTCCAATAAATCGGTTTTCCTTTTCCTTATTTACCATTACTTCATATGAAGAATCTTAAGCATAAGAGTAGAGCAAAAACAGAATCAAATCCAGAATAAGTGAAGCAAATGCTAGAATAGTGTAGAGCTGTATATGTACTGCAGTTACTATAGTATAGTAGAAGATAGCATAAGATAAGACCTAATAGAGAGTTGTATTCCAGTCATTGGAAATAATAGAAATGTTGAGCTTTGAGGTCTAGTAGTGAACCTGTGCTTTAACTACAGTTAGAGATGAACTGAGGCTCAAAAATAGCCCGAGACTGAGCTCATTACTCTCTCTACTCAAGTTTAAACTTCAATTTTCAAAATGAGCCTCAAGTTTATCCGTATATCAATTAAATCAGAATTTATAGAATTAGGCCTAAGATTAATAACCCTTTTATACAATTAATTAAATCCTTTGTTAGATTAGAGGAATACAATCGTAGAGAAAGAATTGACATTAAGCAGACATATCTGGGGGTAGTTTGCGGTTCATTCCAGAAATTTATCCTGAATTTAAAATTCAGTGAATTTTTCATTAGTCTAAGACAGATACCGCTAAAAATAATTGTCTGATGGGAAATGATGAGTGTCATTTATGTAATACACACACGTATGTGAACTATGCACATTCAAAAAGTTGATACAAACTGTCAAAATTCAATACAAAAATAGATTTTGATTTTCCTCTTTACCTAACTCATATTTATTTTCTATATAATTACTAAAATAGCTTACACTTTCTTCATTAACCTTTCACCCTATAATTTGAATAATTGTATGAGCAAGCTCAATAGACTATTAATAAAGATTTGTTTAGAGGCCTCTGGTTTAAGATAATACTAATCACCAGAGTCTCCAAAACACGGCGGCAAAGTGGCAAGGATGAGTCTGGTGTCATCATTGCAAATAAAAGGGGAGTTAACACACCAACTCAATATGCAGGTGAACTTTCAGAAGCAGTTCAACACTTTTGAACTTGGAACTTTCCATATGAATTCGCATACTTGAACTTGAATGCGAACAGACTATTGAG
>JAQIWA010003496.1:0-10365 GCA_034693305.1 Eueremaeus valkanovi | reverse complement strand
ATAAACTGAACCTTAATAAAGAATATTCTTGAAACCGGAACCAAGACTGACTAAACAGAATAGTTGCACAGAATAAGTAGAGTTCACACTAACCACTAGTACGATCACACTAAAGACCAACACATAATAAGGACCGATAGCTCACATTTGGGGCCGTGACAGACCGAGGTGCTCACAATATTGATAAATACCTTGATCTTCATCCTGGCTTATTATTTGTTATCTCACTACTGGTCATGTGTGCAGAAAATGAAGAAAAGATTAAAAAATAGTTTCATTTCCTCAATCTTCTCTTCGAACTGAAAGGAAAGACACAAAACATTTCATTTAAGGCTTTTTTTATAGTTTTTTTTAACTTTTGTGAAAAAATTGAATTTCTATTTATTTTTTTCAAACTTTATTAACAAAAAGTGTAAAATCTTTATTTGATTTTTCGTTTTATTACTTTGTATTCGAGTTAATTAAAAAAATTATTTACTTATTAAAGCTTTGAATCTCATCTGAGCGGAAATTTATCAGCTTTTGACTGGAAAGTAATAATATAGGACCAGGGGGGTTGCTTTTTCAAAAAGAATTTGGTTTCGCGCAAATGTTTCTCAAAATTCATAAATTCTCAAAACATATTAAATGTTTTTACTTGGTATCCGTGTATTTATAGTCGGGTACAGATTTGTAAAGTCGTTTACATTCAATAATATGACTAATGTCTGGCAAAAGTACCCCGACTTAGAAATTCCCAAAAGATTCGGCAATTTCTTTATTTTCTTTAAAAACAAGTGTAAAATATTGCCCAATCAATGCCTTTCCTCAGAGCACCCATTCATTTGATTCAATTCAAACTCGAGCTGACGGCCGTGAAGAGCGCCCAAGTGTCTTCTGTGTGCACCTAACAGCCATTCCTCATCCCCGCTCTGTTGGCAGTAATACGTGTTCTCATTGGCAGCAGTGGTGACGTCACGATTGGTGAGCGCACGTCCTCTGTCGGGCGGGTAGGACTGTCCGCAGTTCGGACTCAGAGACCACTTGACTCTCGCGCCCATTATTGAGGGAAACGAATGAATGGAATGAAGAGAACAGTTCTTACTATTGAGTGCACTCATAGTTGACTTCAGAGCCATTACTGCATCCAATTCCTCCCCAATCGACTGCAACCGAGAACTTCGCGCAAACATCAGAGGCATCTCCTCCTCGGTCTCAAAGCCCTCCTTCACACTAACCACCATCTGCTGTGTCTGCTCCTGGTCCGTTGCTGTTGTGAATCAGTCACTGACGTCATTCATATGTGTGTCCTGTTGTCCACTGCTGTCCACTTGAACTGTAGTCATCGCCTGCTCTTCTGTTCGGAGTCTGTTCGGCAAAAACGACCTGAGCTTTGGTTTCGACGGAATTCTGAGTTATTGTTGGTCACAACCATTGGTTCAGACCTTGACCTCAGCAGCACTGCCTCATCACTGGTCGGCGCACACTCTCTGATCTTCTCTTCGGTAATACCAGTCAATGCCTGTCCGCCAGAGTTCGCACTCGTGTTCAACAATTGCTGTTTGAGTGAGAAATCGTATATTACTTTCAGTGATTCACTTAAAAGTTCTTTGTCCTCATCTAAATTATAACTAGGGATGTGCAAGGTGGTCGACCAACACAAAGAGGGTATAGAGAAGAGGAAAGAGATTTCGGTCAAATGACTGCTAAAATGGCGCATAAATTCAAAAATAGCCCTTTTGTGCGAACTTCGCTCCGATTTAACACTACCTAACCTTAATTTAGTCCAAATTATTTGATTTTAAACCCAATTTAACTTAAATTCTATCAATTCTCACCGACAAACCCACCTAGGGGTGTGCCTGAGTCGAAAAATTCCATAAACCCATCATGGCCAACCACTTGTGGCTAACTTGACCATCCTTAAAGTCTAGTATTATAGGGTGGATTACAGTCTAGTGCTGTATGGAGCAAGGTAATGATTTTTGTTGCAATTTAGATGCTTTACAATAAAAATGTGGAAAATGTGTAACAATTATTGTCAATAATAAGGGGCTGTTCTTCTCATTGATTACATTTCAATATTTTATGAATTTATGTATCAATTGATTAGTACCCTGGGATACGAAAAAGTATTTACCTGTTTAATCCAATGTAATGCTAACTTTTAAGTTAATACTGTACATGTTATAAGATGTAGCTTGATTTAAAAATAAAGCTCAAAAATTTGAACCAGATTGTTATTCGCTAAATCGAAGATAAAATTATAATTGAACCTTTTCGTATTTATCTGCAGTACTCTATTAAAGTTAAATTACCATGGATGATCACCAACATTTTTTTCTTACCCAAACAGAGTATTTTGGATTTTATAAGAAATATCTCAGAAATATTCACAAATAACTCATTAGAAATATATTAGAGTCGAATAAGTCATCAGAAATTAAACCCTTCGTATATTTTTTCATATATGACTATATGTTTTGCAGTCAATACAAATAAGATTAGTTCAACCCTTATATCACATCCAAATATAACTGAATTTTTAGTTTATTTGAGAAATTTTTTGATAAGTTTTACAATGAATGCGAATGAATAGATTGCAGTGATTTTTCAGACGTTTCTGCAATGCCTCTGCTCAGGCAAATTTTGGAATGTTCTTGACCATGATACAACGAGCATTTTACCCAGAAACTTTTTACCACTTAATTTAGAGACTGCTTCTGCCCATCCCTGTTATAAGTTTTACAAGGTTACCCCAAAGAGTTAGTTCCAAATTAGTTCCAAAGAATGCTTTTTATTAATAGAAAAATTAATTACAAACAAAAAGTTTGAGACAATAGAGACAATAGAGTAGAAAATGTGTTGAATATTGAAAATGAGATTAAATGCGAACAAAATGTACTGAAAATGAAAGTAAAAAAGATTGGGTGTAGAGAACCAGTGGTGGCCAGACTAGTTTGCTCCAGGGGGGGTCAGCCCATGTGTCTCCTTTTCTCTCGCGTGAATTATAGGGGGTACGATTTCCGCCGCAACATAGGGAGTACTTGGACAAAATCCTAGGAGTTGTCGACCCCTCGGGTCGTAAATGTTAGAGAAGTCAGTAATGAAAATGATTTGAAGTAACGATAAAAGAGTTTACCATAGATTTGATGAACAGTTAATTTGACACTCAATGCAATGCAATCTGATTTGTGTGAAAAGAAGCGCAAAATCATTGTTCTCTGGTATGAGTGCGCATGAGATGGAAGGGCATCCGAATCAAGCAATTTGTAATGCGAGCCCCACTCAGACTCTCTTCTGTTGTACAGACGGGCCAGACTCTATGCTCAGGCACTGGTAGTCTAAGATTGGACGACCGGCGCCACAAAAGTTTGAATTGAATGCCTATTCGACTGTCAAAGCATATGAAACAGTGATTTAGTCACAGATAATGACATCAAACCTATACTGCAATACATAACAAATAACAATGGTTTGGACGCAAAGGACTTGATTGGTCTGAATGTATAATTGGCCCAAATGTGCAGAAATCAGTTCTCAAACTTATCTGAATGCCAGCACTTATTGGATGCCATTTCAAACTCTTCACTGATGATCGAAGCTCTGGAGGAAGGGGTCAACTCATCGGCAATGGATAGTACAAAAAGTAAGAGTTCCTTCCAGTTCGACCAACCCTGGCAAATGCAATTGATCTGGTCATTGATATTCGGAACAATGATATTCATAGCCATTGTCTGCAATTTGATTGTCATAACTATAATCTGTTCGCACAGATCGATGAGAACAGTAACCAATTATTTTCTATTAAACTTAACGCTAACTGACTTATCCAGTGTTGCATTCAATGCCACCTTTAACTACATCTTTATGCTGTCGGGGCACTGGCCCTTCGGACAACTCTACTGTGTCGTCAATAACTTTATGGCCAATCTATTTATCGCTGTTTCAGTCTTCACCATAACTGCCATTAGTATCGATCGGTTTGTCATTTATTATAATTAATCCTTTTATATAACATTATATAATCATATATTGATGTATAGATATTATATATAGATATCGGTATACTATACTATACACTCTAAATAAAACCCAGAACTGATGAGTGACCAAAACACAGAGAAAAAATTTAAAGAAGTGGCAAAAAAATATGAAAATGAGTTCAGTTTTCTCTGCTTTTTAATGCTATTATTGATTAAAATAATGACTAAATTCTCAGATTTTAGCATTGATTATGTTTTCACAGTTTATTCATTCGTATACTTTTCAAATGATTTTAATTAAAATTCAAAAATATGTGAAAATTAAAGAAAGAGCGCAAGGAAAACCGAACTTGTTCAAATCACAGTATCAGTATAATCAAGTTATATAAAGACAAAATCGTCTTTATTTAATTAAAAAAATAAGACCTTGGTCAACACTTTGTTAGTGTGTCGTCCGAATGCACTTGGAGGGATTCCCAGGCGCGTCAAAATCTATGGGTTATTTGAGTCCCCTTTTGCAGCACTGCTTTCAAGTAGTCCTTTGAATCTGTTTATACGAATACTGCTTTGGATTACTCCCAAAGATGTGATCAAAACTCAATTATCTTAATTAAACATTTTTTTGCAACCAATACAGCACTGAAAGAGTAATTAGAAGTTATGACAAGTTTTAAGCTCTGATTGCAAATAGAAATGAATAAATGGTTGACTTTTTATTAATTTGATTGCTTTCCTGAATCAATAGTAATGCTATTTTTGGTCCATAAATAAAATCAAACGATTGTTATTCGAGAATGGATTGGATTGAGTGACCAAATCCTCTCTTAAATATTTGTTTGTTTTAACTCAAATCAAGTTTATTCGACAGGAATTGAATTGACGTCCAATACCTTATCCGAGATTGTTATATCTGACAGAAAGTGACCCATCAGTATTTGCTCAAGCTAAGCTTTATAAAAGTTATCTAACTAAAAATACTTGCCATCAGAAAATTGCTCTTGCTGATCTATCTGCAGCATATCTATAACATTCAATATTGAAGCTACATATAAAAAGAAAGTATCCAGCAAAATGTTTGAAGACTATTATTTATTTAAAAGTGTACAGCACATTTGTTCAGAATTTTGATTGTTTTGTAACTGTGTCATTTATTTAATCAGGTTTTTAATCATAAATATGGAATCGGACCCCCTTACGGAAAATCAGCTTTTGTTGAGTGAACAAGGGGCTTTATTAACATTAATAAATTCAAATTCAAGTCTGGGTTTAAAATCTAACTCTAAGTACTGAATGCGAAATATGATTACAAAAAATAACAGAAATAATGTATTTAACGTTTTTTTCTGTAAAACCTTTTAAAGAATATAATTATTTTGCAAATCACATAATAAACTCAATATTATATAAAACTTTTATATTCTATACATTTCGTGCCATTAATTCATTTTGATGTCTAATAAAGAATGAATTTAATTAAGATATCAAAAGTTCAAATGTGTTACCAATTCTTAATTAAGAAACTGAGAGAAGAAATAATATGTTTCCGAATGAGCTGTTTGTGAATACAGTTTAATAGGATATCAATATTTAGAATTCCATTCATTAGTTTCGAAATTAATTTTATTTTTCTCGATATTAATATTTGAGTTGAAATATTTAAATTATTTTCTTAACCAAAGGCTAACAGAATTGCATTGATTTTTATATAACTTTGAATTAGATAACTAAACATTTCTGATTCTAACATCCAATGAATGGCTTCACTATCTGAACGACTCTTCACATTACACATTCTGAACATTTTCTTTCGGCACTCAAAGGCTTTATTTCGTTCAACCATTTAATTCTTTCAATAAATTTATGGCTAATTTGAAAGTGATTTCTCATATTATACAATATTTTGCCCAAAACTAGTAAATAACAGAAATGTTTAAATTTTAAAGCAATTTATTTCATTAATTATTTATTTCGTTTTCTTTTCTAAAATGTTATAAAGTTTGTCAAAAGAAAAAATAATTAAATTTTCTTATCTTTTGGGAAAATGACTTCAATTCATACTCAATAGAATATAATTATTATCAGTACAGTCGTCAAGAGTTGAGCCAGAACAATAGACTGCTGTATCCTTATCCTGGAGGACTACTTTGAGAAAGAGGGTATAGGCAGGGGTAAAATGGCGGATAGTATGGCCGCCAAATGCGTTTAAAGTTGAAAATAACCGAAAATCAACCCAATTATACCCAATTTATTCAAATTAACTTGTCGCCACCAAGCGGCAACAGCCGACGACCGCATCCTTTCCTAAATTCTTTTCCAGAAAAAGGGTGTTCTCTCACTCACACACTCTCTCAGTCAGTCTCTCACTCTCTCACAAAAACACACTCCAAATAAAACTCTTTTTTGTTCAAATCAATAAATTTTTGTTTTAATTGTTTGTGTCATTCATTCATTCAATTGATTCAAGCAATCAGTTCTCTCTTGTCATCAGTTCCCAGCAATTGGTGACAAACTTCAACCGAAATTCGGTCAAATTCGGTCATTTTTCGTCGGCTGTTACAGTAGTGATCTAGCAATGGGCTCAAAAACACCAGGGTATTTTGATATACACTCCTGGCATACCCATACTTCAATAGTAAAGTCACCGCACATTCGATATTTAACTTTTAGTTTCTGTCAGTTTTATCTGATTTTTATATAGAGTTCTAATATATTAAACATAAGATTCCCTTTCATTGAATTTCTTATCTTTAATATAAGAACAGAATATTGTGTTTCGTTTTGAAGAATAAATGGATTTTTATATGAATCCAAATATAGGCCAGAGATGTGCAGAGTATAGCCAAAAAAGACTTGATATTAAATTTGGAGGATCTAACATGGGTCAATCGACCATTTCACTCAAGTATTTTTGACATTGCTCATCAAAACCAATAGTTTTTGCCCAAAGAGTATCTAATTTTTCCTATTATATTTTCTCAGTTGACCTAGATCGTATTGCTGAATAAAGGATGTCATAAAATACGGTAAAGCCTTCTCACAGTTGGCAAATATGAAACAGAACTGATTTGAATTAGAGTACAAAACTGAGTGCTCACAATTGAACGAGCACAAGTATGCAGGGAGCTTTAAATGTAAAATCAATTCCAAAAAATAATTTTGTTATTTGAAACAGATGGACATTATTCTGACCCTGTACTGTACTGTGAACATTAGTACACATAACCAAGATTATTGGTCTCTTGGGCTCAGATATTAATATAATTTATTTTCAAATTCAGAATTATGACGGTTTGAATGCAATTCAAGCGAACCGAACAAACTCTGGCAAAGCTTTAAAAATAATTCTTTATTGAAAAAAGAATTCAATTTTCAATACGAATCGGGATTTCATTTTTGTACTATATACTGTATTCAGTTTTGGTTTTGATGGCATTATTACGCTTTAATACACTCCTGAATACATGTCATAAGACTTTGTGTGGATTTTCCATTAAATGAGTTATTTTCACAATTGGTTTGATTTAAATCCAAGTCTATATCAGAACAGAATTCATATTATTCTGTTGTATGAAATATGAATATTTTGTTTGTGTGTTTCGATAACATCAAACATGTTATAACTGATGGACTTAAGGCCTCAAAAGCTGCATTTGGACAAGGCAGAATTTTTATGTTAATTCATATTTATCGATTTTGTCAAATAAAGCTAGAATGTAGCAAGTTGGAATACTTTATCAGTGAATAAACAATTCTGAAGCTTATAATAAGGGATTCGGGTGACTTTCAGACCCCTTCTACATACATAACGTTTTATGTATGAATCAGAAGATTGACACTACAGTACAGTACAGTGCTCTTAACATACAATTCATGAATAGAATTACGAATATATTTATTTCAGAAAACATATCATATTAGCTGTCAATCACTATTTTCTGTTAACTCTACTCATTATTTTAAACTTAACTTTCGTTTAGTCACTGAATGTTTGAATTTATTTTCTAAGATTAAAGATTATGAGAGAAATAGCTATTTTTGTTTAATTTCGGTCAAACGCAGGATTGTAAACGTAGGTTTTCTGCAATAAAAAGTTGACCCCTGGCTCGAGGCATGACCCTCCTGGACAAAATCCGGGGCTGACCCTTCCTGGAGCGAACGAGTCTGGCCATCACTGCCTGTATAAGAATTTTTGTGATCTTATTATCCGATTTTGGTCATACAAATTGACAGAAGAGGGATCATTCAACGAATCTACAGTATATTCTTGTTCAAATGAAATAATGGATTCAAAAACATCTGGGTTAAAATATTTGCTATGATCGATGAATTTCTTTATTATTTACAGTACTATCAAAAGTAAAGTCAAAGAGTGGACAAAATTGAGAGTGATTTAGGTATTCCTAAAATATAAGATCAAATAAAATAACATAAAAACCAGAAAATTAGTAATTTTTAAAACAGAATTCCGTATAATTGGGCTTAATTTTCAGTTTTATAGGCACTGGTATTCTTGGATTTTCTTGAATTGCTGAATTAACTTACCCAACGCAACCTCACTGTATCATATGCTCAAAACATATTTACAAGTGATAGGCAATGGGGGGTATGGGGGGTGATAATACCCCCCCTTTGATTTTGGCTGAGGCATACCCCCTCTGTTTTTCGATGATTTGGAGGAAAAACACGAAAATGGGGGCACTTTTGGGCAAAAAATGACCCATTGAAGCCCTTTTGGCTTAACCCCCCCCCCTTGTCGTCAGACCCATTGCCTATCTCTGATGTTTACCAAATAAGATGCACGACATGTGCTTTCTTCAATTGACCCTTACATTTAAAATGGTTGTTTTCTTATAATTTGGAATAAATACTGAATTAAATATGAATTAACAACTATTTGAAACTATTTTATTGTTTTTATATTCATATCTATTTGTTGTAAACATGTTTTGAAAACTAAAATATAAGACATCCGGGACAATCAGAATTCTTTTTCAAATTATAAATAAAGTACAATATGCTCGGACAGAGTTGATAGCAGTTTAAGTAATTTATAGTTTGAAACAAAGAATTCTATGAAGACATTGAAACGCAATTTTTGTCATTTTTTATGATGAAGTTTGAAACCAAAACAATTTGTTTCAACACTTTATAGCAAAGAATATTCAGTATATCAGCGAAAGAGATATTTCTGAAATATTTTTATTATAATATCTATTACTATAAAAGTAGTTAATCTGCTGTACATATGTTGCAGAGGCCGGGTATAAGTAGATTGTGACCAAGTTTTATAGTAAAAATATAGGTAAAGATCCATTTTTGCTTCGAGTTCAGCAATGGTTCAGTTGAGTCACTTTAAATCAATTTTCTTCTGCGATATGCGGTCATTGAGAATAATATTATTATAAGTTATATCCGAACTAAACATATCATTCAAGAAAATGTCTGATTTATAGATAATTTCACCCAATAATAAAACTGCGCCAAAATATCAAAAATCCTTAGGCTTATTATCAACCAAGAATTTGTGCTCCATTTATGAACCAATAGTATAATACTGATGCGACACATGAAATATGAGTATGCTTGTACCATACTCATTTATAAACTATACATACAAGTAGATTTGGACAACATTTTAATCAAATAGAGAGTGGAGTTGAATATGGAAGTGAACAAGCTACTGCATGAATGTTCACTTGGAAGTAGATGTTTTGACCTTTCATCAAATATTTATTGATCAGAAGAACACAGAAACAAATCCTAAGACTAGAAACCCATCAAAAAAGTTATCTTCGAATAGCACTGAATGCTCTTAAGTCTTGTTTATGTCATACAGTATTCGCTTATTTGTCTGTTTTCGTCGATTATTATTAATATAGATATTGATTCACCAAATGATGAAAAGAAACACAATTTATATGAAATATTAGTAAATTTTTCAAATTATTCTTTTCTATATCTTTTGCAACACTTTTGGACACTGTGTGAGATATTTGTGAAAAATTCCTCAAAACCATACTTACTATACATACTCTGCATAACTGCTAAAATGTTATACTGATCAGTGATCACATGATGAAAACTTAGCAATGTTACCATTTATTACAATTAATGTCATAGAACTTAAAGCCTTTCTTATCTCACAATCATTTGTATCGATCGAAACGTAATAATCAGATTCTTTTGTGTAAATTAAATGTCATTTTATTTAATTAAGTCCACAGTATTTGACACTTTTGTGAATCACTTTTAATATAGAATTATACCCAACACAAATGTTTTTTAACATTGGTGCCAGAGATAGGCAATGGGTCGGACGACAGGGGGGGGGGTCAGCCAAAATTTTTCCTAGGGGGGTTAGAGGCCGGGGTTAAGAATTGCGGCAAATTCAAATTTTTGC
>JAQIWA010003495.1:0-10371 GCA_034693305.1 Eueremaeus valkanovi | reverse complement strand
AAGCTATAAATTGTCTTCAAATTCTGCCGGATTGAAAAATGTTCAACAATGAAATCAACCGGACTGTCCTTTATTATATTCCTGATAAGACTGTTATCCAATATAGTGCTGATGACCGCAATTATGGTCAAGGTTGAAAATGTTGCGCTTTTGGTATAAAATTAATTATTAATTATAATTTGGAAAACTTTAAATAATTAGTAATCCTGTGATTACTGAAGAGTTGGAAGAATTGTATATCAATGTTAACCATAAATGATGTCAATTAAGCAAATAAGGGTTTAAATATTTAAAGACGTACTTTATGTTTCCCAATCTAAAATCACAGGTCAGTTGATTGCATACCTGCTTACAGTTTAGGTTATATCTACTATTATGTCTGTATTACTGTGACTGTACATTTGAAACATTGATTGGCAGAGATGACTATATCAGACAAAATGTTACTGAAATATGACTGAAATAGTCATCTCCGCAAATCAATGATTGACTCGCCCAGTCACAGATTAATTCAAAATAGTATATATAACGATACATTTGGCCAGGTATGATTGAATAAAAATTAAGAATAACTTACACGGCTATTGTTTTGTATATATTCCATTTAACAGGCTTGTTTTTATAAACACAATCATCATGAATTTTCAAAGGTATTCTCAGAATAGGATAGAGTACTAAAAAAAATATTTTTGAACGTAATTATAAAGAAAATGTTAACCTTGCTGACTTACATTGATTGAGTACACTGGTCACATCATCCGGGCTACATGTGGTCGGCAGACAAAAGCCGTTCATTGTTTTGGCGGGTCTTTGGAGAACATACTCGAGTAGTTCGAGTCCTGCGACCCAATTAGATGACGACCTGGTTGAGAAGCTTTTAAAACCCCTTCCCATTATTTGTGAGATAAAATTGGTCATGTTAAATGATGAGTCGTTCGATTTTTGACTGGATAAGTAAGCAATTGTTCGCTCGTCATAATAATCCGCGTCTGTTATCATCAGATGATTCATATCTAGTTCACACACCTGTCCATAAATAGTGGGCTTATTATCTTCAGGGGGACTTTCAATGCTCATACATTCGTCATAATTAACCGGATTAGATATGGTTAATTCGAGCATGCCACCGGAAAAGGGCGGTGCTTGAGCATCCAGGACTGTTATGGAAGTTTTCAAAAAATAAAATTAACAATAGTTTTGTGTTCAGAAAAAGTTTTGGCAAATATTAAAACAATTCAGACAAATCTGGCCGAGACTCAAAAGAAACAAGTTTGGAAAATAAGCTAGGCTATATATAATTATATCCATGGTATACTAAAAAGTTGACTTATTTAAATGTACATGCTGGTTTTCTGTGGGTGCAGGTTGAAAACCTACTTTGAAAACCTACCCAAAGACACTTCTAAGGGGTTAGGGATTTTGGCGCCATCTAGGCTGACATTCTGGCCCTGACATAGACCTTGTTACTATTTTACATTTATAGCATAATCTAACTTGGTCAATCAGATTATAGCATGTATATTTTTATTAAGAATATCTTGCATTTGACTTACACTTCATGGCCCAAACCTCTCCTTTTTTAATGGCTTCTCCCATTCGAAGCAGCGATTGCAGACATACTGGCGCCACATCTATGGTCATCAATAGCTCGGACACCCTTTGACTCATCCGTTCGTTAAAGTCAGACATCTTTTGGCTTACATTTTGTTGATATTCTTCCAATCGATTCATTACTTCAATTGTTTCGTTCAGTGAATCGAAAGTTGTTTTAATGTTTTCCTTTCCTTCTTCGTAGTCATCCGGATAGAAAAAATCAATGAATTTCTCAATAATCTCATCCGCCGAACATTTTTCATCCATGTCATCATAAATATCTGATTCGTTAACAAATAATCTTTCGGCGAATTCGCCGTATATTTCATCGTCGGTATAGTCTGTCGACTCGTTTTCATCGGTTTCTAAAGCGGAATATATTCTTAAAAATAGTACTAAAAGTGTTGTTACATATAATTTAATTTTCATTTTTTTTTCTTCTATTAATAAATTAATTTTTAAATATGTTTTTCAATTTATTTTTGAATATATTTTTTCTATTAATAAAATAACATATTCTTCACTATAGTAGACGAATATCTTATGAGAGACTGAAAGGAAATTTGCGAACAATTTTTAAATCACTTTTTTTTAAATGTCTTTATTTAGAAATAGTGTTGAAATCATAACTATTTTTACAGTTTTCCGTTAATTTCCTCATTTGATATAAATTCAATTATTGCTTAGTTTTGAGTCATTATTCTTATTATTCTTATCGTTTGTATTCTGTTTTCCACTCATTTTCTATGATTTTCAATGAATTATAAAAAATAATAAAATATATAAAAACATCAATAGTTTGTCAAATACTGTAGTTTTTAATGGAATTAAGAATTTGTGAATAAATAGAAATAAACAAAAATATTAAATAATTGAAAACTGTAAGCAAGTAATTGATTGGAATTCCCATATTTAAATATACAGTACCGGTAATTGGCCAAAAAAATGAACATGTTTAATTCTATTACATACAGGTAAACCTAAGTAACAGCTAATTGTAAACACCATAATTTTTGCCCAAGTTGGACCCATCCGCACATTTTGACCAGAGGTCTGAACTAGGTATGATTTATACTTTTCATCTAATATGAAAAAAAGTATAAACGTGGGTGCAAACGCAAGGTCTTCAACCTTGTTAAATGACTTTCAAGTGTTACCGGGGCAATTGATAATCAAGAACAATTTTCAAATTGCACAATTTAAAATTTTTACAGCTAGTTAAATTCATTGGCAATTATTATAATTAAGTAAAATTATATTATTTTTATTTTAAAGTTCAGAATATAATTAATACACAGTTTGTATGAAAAAAATTATATAAAATTGTAAACAATTTTTTACGACTTTATTACCAAATTATTATTATTGATGTCATTCATAGCAATTACATCGTTAACATCATTGGGCAAAAAAATATTTTCACCTGAGCTACTTTTGCAATTATCGTTATATGTGATACCATTTTTCCTATCGTTTTCCTCATTCAATGTAAAGTCAATTTTCTTATCGTTTGTCTGCTTTTTATCTTTAATTTCGTCACTAATTATTGCTTCACTTTTTCCACTCTTTATCGGCGGCACTAATAAAGCCATTATTAGTCTATTGAAGGGTTGGGTACATATCATGGAGATTATGACCGCTAAAACATATGTGACTATGAAATCAAATACAGCGGACGTCCACTAATATGAAACAAAATTAGTATTAATTTAATCGCATTTTTCATTAATCGTTAGAGTCTAGAGAATGTTTCCGCTGACACATGTATAGCAGTCTGGTGTCATCTAAAATTAGATTATATTCTTTTCAACATATAACCTGTTAAGAACATATTTTCTTCAGACACCTATATACTTACAGTACTTGACATTTGAAAAGTTGCAGTGTTGAATTTGGCGCTAAAAATATACATTGATTAGAATGACTAGTTCTAATCATACAGCTTTCTGCAATACAGCGCCATGTTCAACGCTGCAACTTTTCAAATGTCAATCGCTGTATCACAATTTGTAAGGAATAAAAATATTATTTTTTGCTTACAATATAATGGTCAGTATATGTGACCGTTTCTCTGGTCACTCCTATTCTGTAGAATACGGCGAACAAATGTAACTGTAATCGAATAAAAATTAATTCATATATAGTATGTGCTCTTTTATAGTGCCCAGGTGTAAAACATACCATGTAAATTTCCATAACCACATTATTGATTATGGTAAAGCCACTCCAACCCAGGGCATTATTCAACCAATCTAATTCATTTTCAAGCAAATAATTATGAAAATTATTGAAATATGAGTTAGTATCTAGGGTAACTAACTTGCGCGGTTAGTGGAGCAGGCAAATATGAGCCATGCGAATGCAGGCAAATAAAGCAATTTAAAAAATATCAAATATAATTCGAATTCATAGCCGAATAGTCGGTGGAACGGATTGTTGACTTGAAAGTAGTCTTTTTGCCAAAACATTATTCCGGCTGTCATTGTAATAGAGATAATCCAAAGGCAAGTCTCGCCCAAACGGCCCCCTAAATAGACATTCGGATATTTGCGCACAAAATAGCCCAGGAGCATTCCGATCAGGTATGTTTGCAAGTAAGGCAGTGGACTGTAGTAATGCCATTGCCAGCCAGTCATTGCTTGACTTAAGTCATGCCAACCGAACAGCTCATACATGTGTGGAATACCGAAACCATATCTCAATATTGGAACCAAACATATCGTTACCAATAAAAGCGCGAAATTAAAAATAAGTCCGAATTTCGGACTTTTATAGAGCGCTAAGAAAGCTATTGGTGTAAACAAATAGATCTGGAAGTCAGCGGAAATGTACCTAAAATTATGTTTTATTAATGTTTCCAGTTCTATGGTCATGGTGATGTGCAAGGGTGTATTTTAGAACCATTTTACTCAATTTAGATTAATTATGATCAATGTTATGGTAAATAAGTTCATGCTGAATTTTGGGACGTTATTTATGGCGGCACTACATCAAAATGGAATCAAATATTATTGATAATTAAACTGGCTATAAATTACATCCTTGCAGATTTTTTTTCATACCAAGTTTGACCCATACACTGAAAATAATAAATAATTTCAATTAATTGTACACTAATTTATTTTATAGAAATGTACCTGGTTCAGTAATGGTATAGTTGAGTTGTTGTTTGCATAGTGAAGATAATTTGCAATCATTAAAATCGGCCTGGGCCAGTCTCTATAACAGATCTTGAAAAAGTAGTCTGCTATAATCTTCCAAAGAGGACCTATGCAAATAAATCATTTTTAATTTGTTTGTTCATCATTTTACCAAGCTATAATTTTTGAATTAACAAACCATCTCCGAACAAATCAAAGATAAATGATATAAAGACTCCGCAAATAAGTATCGGTAAAATACGAAAATATCTAGAAGTGAATCAATTAATAAAATAATCAATTTATTTATCAGCAACACCAGGGATGCTAAAAAGTGTAGTTTAAAATTTTTGTTAGTAAATTGTTTTTAAAAGGTGTTAGGGTTAAATTAGTTTGCTTACTTTTAATTAAGAAGGATAATTGAGGGGTTAAAAGAGAGGGGCCTTGAATTAGAAAGATATATTGAACGTAGTTTACGTAAGACACATAAGACAAATGAATTAAATATATACCTGAACATTACAAATTGAACATAATTGAATCGACCTTTGGCTTTGTCTAATCGAGAGAATACAGTCAGCAATAGTAAAAATCCTAAAAAAATGTTATGAATATAAAAGTTGTGTTTAAGTGTCAACTCTTTTTGTCCTTTTGTGTATATAAGCCTTACCTGACATTAGCATAAAATTATCCATAAGTAAAAAGTTCAAAATAAATATGTTCCTGTAGTCTTTTGTAAGTTTGTACGTGGCTGATTGATAATGATTTCTTGTTTGCATTAGAAAAAAACCACTCTCGTATGTGTGAACAAGCACAAGCCAAAACGTTAGTATAGCTCGCATTCCTTCCAATGATTTATATTTTGATGACTGTCTTAGGCTGAAAACTGTCTTCAAATTCTGCCGGATTGAAAAATGTTCAACGATGAAATCAACCGGACTATTCTTTATTAGTTTCCTGGTAAAATTGTTATCCAGTATAGTGCTTATGACCGCAATTATGGTCAAGGTTGAAAATGTTCCGCTTTATGTGTAAATTAATTATTTAGTTATAATTTGGAAAAACTTTAAATAATTACTAATCATATGATTACTGAAGAGTTGGGAGAATTGTATATCAATGCTAACCATAAATGATGTCAAACAAACAAATAGGAGTTTAATTATTTATAGACATCATTTATGTTTTCCAACATTTCTAGAATCACAGTTCAATTAATTACATACCAGCTCACAGTTTACGTTATATCTACTATATTTTAAGACATTTGAAGCACTGATGACTATTTCAGTCATATTTCAGTAACATTTTGTCTGATATAGTCATCTCTGCAATAGAAACAATGATTTGCAGCCAGACTAATTCAATATATTAGATATAACGTAACATTTTTCCTGGTATATTTGCTTAAAACTTATAAATAACTTACATGGCTATTATTTTGTATATATTCCATTTAACAGGCCTGTTTTTATAAACACAATCCTCGTGAATTTTCAACGGTATTCTCAGAATAGGATAGAGTACTAAAAAAATATTTTTGAACATAATTATAAGGAAAATCTTAACCTTGCTGACTTACATTGATTAAGCACACTGGTCACATCACCCGGGCTACATGTGGTCGGCAGACAAAAGCCGGGCATTGTATTAGCCGGTCGTTGAAGATAATAATCGATTAGTTCGAGTCCTGCGACCCAATCAGATGATGACCTGGTTGAGCTTTTAAATCCCCTTCCCATCATTTGTGACATAAAATTGGTCATGTTGAATGATGAGTCGTTCGATTTTTTATTGATTAAGTAGGCCATTGTTTGCCTATCATAATAATCTGGGTCTGTATTCGCCACAGGATTCAGATCTATTCCACAGAGTTGTCCATAAATAGTGGGCTTATTATCTTCAGCGGGACTTTTAATACTCAAGCATTCGTCATAATTAACCAGGTTACTTATGGTTAATTCGAGCATGCCACCGGAAAAAGGCGGTGCTTGAGCATCCAGGACTTTTTATGAAAGTTTTCGAAAAATAAAATAACATTTTTTCAGAAAAATATTAATGTTTTAGTAAAACAATTCAAAAAATATTTGCCGATACAAAAAGAAACATGTTGGAAATATAAGCTAGGGTAAGTTCAATTATAGCCTAGGTGTACTGTATATTCAATATACAGTTGATTTGAATGTACTTGCTGGTTTTTAGTGAGTGCAGGATGAAAACCTGCTTACAGGACACTAAAGGGCTTATGTGTGCCGACGTTTTAAGATTTTTTTCATTGCAAATTATCACCTAGGACTTTCTCATAGAATAGGCTGGAAATTCAGGATATCCCCCTTAGAGAGGTCATCTGCCCATGCAAATTTTTATATAAAATAAATAATTCCTAGGTGATAATTTGCAAAAGAAAAAATCAGAAAACGCCTAAAATTATTTATCATTTCTAATTTGTTTTATAAGATTATAGCTTGTATATTTTTATTTAGGGATGTGCAAGGTCGGTCGAGTCATGGTGTATAGGAAGGGGTAAAATGGCGGACATTTGGCTCAAAACCTAGGGTGATATCAGGGGGTATTTTGAAAACAAGATGGCTGCCAAAATGGCCGAAAAATGGCGTTTAAAGTCGAAAATGGCTTGGTGGTATTTGGTCTATACCCCCTTGCACATCTCTATTTTTATTAACAAGTAAGAAATTGATGTATTCAACTTACACTTCATGGCCCAAACTTCTCCATTTTTAATGGCTTCTCCCATTCGAAGCAGCGATTGCAGACATACTGGCGCAACATCTATGGTCATCAATAGCTCGGACACCCTTTGACTCATTCGTTCGTTAAAGTTAGACATCTTTTTGCTTACATTTTGTTGATATTCTTCCAATCGATTCATTACTTCAATGGTTTCGTTGAGTGAATCGAAAGTTGTTTTAATGTTTTCCTTTCCTTCTTCGTAGTCATCCGGATAGAAAAAATCAATGAATTTCTCAATAATCTCATTTGCAGTACATTTTTCATCCATGTCATCATAAATATCTGATTCGTTAACATATAATCTTTCGGCAAAATCTTCATATATTTCATCGTCGCTATACTCTGTCGACTCGTTTTCATTCGTTTCTAAAGCGGAATATATTCTTAAAAATAGTACTAAAAGTGTTGTTACATATAATTTGATTTTCATTTTTTTCTTCTATTAATAAATTCGATTTTAATTATGTTTTTAATTTTTGAATTATTTTTGAATTAATTTTTAGATTATTTTTGAATTTATATTTTCTACTAATAATATAACATATTCTTCACTATTATATAATAAACGATTATCTTATGAGAGACTGAAAGGAAATTTGCGAATAATTATTAAATCACTTATTTTTAAATGTCTTTAGAAATTGTTTTTGAAGTCATAACTATTTTTTATCGTTTTTCCATTAATTTCAAAATAATAACAAGCACGAACGTTATTACCAGCGAGTATACTTTGGATCTAATGGTGATATTTTGACCATTAGAAGATAATTGGGTCAATTGTTATTCATTACTTTAGTAAAAACACTGCATTAACAGTACTAACAATGACAACATTGTTGGAAAATTTCAAATTTTTGAAAATCTTGAAAATCTAAAAATGAGTATTATTTTCAAAATTTTTGAAAATTTTTACAACAATGGTGCACAGACGTACAGACAGACAGACAGACAGAAATCTCAAGAACATAAGCAGGTATACTCTCTAATAAATTATATTTTATTCAAAAACAATTCACCTTTTGAAAACCTCATTAGATTTGCAATATAGGACAAACAATAAACTTATAATACCTTGGTTATATTTTTGCTACAATCGACTGCAACATAATCTTTCCTCAAAATACATTACATTTACTTAACATTTTACATTTTCAAGCACCAACCCCCTTTCGGGGGACACTGCCAAGCCTCTGGGATTACAGGCAGTGTTTTTACCTTGCGGTGTCGGTGGAGGCAATGCTACGCGTCTGAGAATTTACAGGACAGGTGACGGGCCCATCGCAACCAACAAATTTTGGCCTACTGGGTCAAGGGCTCGAACTCCAGCTCAGAGTCGTGCACTCTAACCAGTGAGCTATTGCGGCTCTCTTGGCAGTTAATGTAATCAAAAATAATTTTCAATCCATTTATTTATTTATTTTAATGAAAAGTATTAAAAATAAATAATTTTTTTCGATTTAAATGTTGTCATATCTGGAGTGCAATTAAAACACAACTACATATTGATAAAAAATTTTGATTTTTGTCTATTTTCAGGAATAAAAACATTTTCTCAAACACAACAACAAAACAAACTGTAAATAATTTTATTTTATTGGTTTATATATTCGTTAACATTAAAATAATTAAGTATCGGGATGAGACAACGTGTGGTTAAAGATTATTTATTTATTATCACTATCAGGAAAATTTATTTTTCAATACAGAATCCAATTATAACTTATAATAAAATAGTTATAAAATTATAAAAAAAGTTTAATTAATACATAATTAATGTCAATATATGGCAAATAAGTATAAAATTTAATATTCCAAGGACAATTAATACAATTAATTTTATACCGGTGCTTTTATCAATCAATTTCCTCAACCATGCCTGCCTCTATGACGGCCACCGCCAAAGCCACCACAACATCTTCCGCCTCCATAGTAACCATAACCACCTCCACCATAGTATCTTCTATACCCACCATGGTGACCTATAAATTAAGATAAGCTAGGTTAAATTTAATTATAAAACTGATTCCAAAAAATTACCTCTTCTCCGACCATCAGTGCCAACCATAGATCCAAGCAATAAGAATACGCATTGCATAACAATAAGACTATTTTTCATTTTGATTTATGGTTAGTCTAAAATTTTTCTGACTGTATATACACTGGTATTAGTAATCATTGATTACTAATCAATAATAGTGTGTAAAATATGAAAAATTATTCTTCTTATATACAGTTTGTGCTGGACATAAGTGTAATTCCCCCTTTTGTAGTTTTTTTTTGAGGTGAACTACGTAAAACCAGTCATTGTTTTTTATTCATAAGAATTCGCTATTGAATAGAATATTCTGTTAAATCAATAGCTTTTAAAGTGTACCGAGAATTGCATAGATTTAAGTTTTGGTACTGAAGGCCAAATCATAGCTCACTTTAAATACATGAATGAATGGATAGAAAGGTATTTATCGCTCTTTTGGGTAATTATAGTGAATATCAATTGAAATAATAATGTGATAAATCATAAGAAGTAATTAAACTTGATTTTAATAATAGACAAGCTATAGATAGGTGTTGTTAAAGTGACATAAGATAAATTTTAAAGTAGGTAATTAGGAATATTTAATTTTAGCAAGATTCAATTGAAAACTTGATTTTTCTATAGATTTCCTAATATTTAGAAAAAAATGTTTGATTAGTATTCAGAATAAATTATAGTAAATGCGAGAAAACTAGTCTTTCAACTTTCAATTGACAAAAAATTATCATGATGAAATGTGATTCCATTGTGCAATGTGCCCTTGCCAGATTTAATAATTAAATTATATGGTAAATAGGAGCCGGTTGCTTTTTCAATAAAGCATAAAAAAAGATTTTGAATATGAAATTAGTTTTG
>JAQIWA010003494.1:0-10372 GCA_034693305.1 Eueremaeus valkanovi | reverse complement strand
AAACCTATACATTTGCCTTCACTTAACACTAGTATTTGAGTCGCCTTTTGTATGAATTGGATTTGATGTGTGACTAGTATTCGGATCTTATCTTCCAAATAGTTGACTATACATCTAGCAAGGTTAAATTTTATTAGAAATTTGAAACTATTTAAAATTATTCATGTTAAACTCACTTTTCAAAAATATGTTCCGCCACCTGTGAGTCCACTGCTGATAACGGGTCATCCATTAGTACGATATCAGAGTTCTGATACAGAGCTCTAAATTTGTTCGAAAAACAGATTAATATAAATAGAATTTTAAAAATAAAAATTTTTGCCGATTTATCACAAACGAGTCCAATTTGTACCTAAATGTTTCCGGTACAATATTTATAAGATTTATCACTATTTGTTACAGTATGTAAGGGTTAATTTTTAAAAGTTCTGCAAATGATGCAAGTTCATTAATCTAGTTCAATTGAGAATAATAAAAACAACTGTTTTAATCCAAAATTTTTATATAATTTTCATATTTTCATCTATGATTAAAATAGAGTTTATTTACAGTTTGAATTTTCTCAATATAACTTGCTAAAATCTAATTTTCTAGCTTTCAAAAAAATCAAATTTTAACATGTTTAAATTGTAATATTCAAAAAGTTTTTCGTCTTTTTATCCAGTTAATAGTATATCAATCACAACGGAAATAACATTCGCTAAAATTGAGCATGTTTACAGTTTGTTGAATGAAAATATTAATTAACCTTGCTAATGTTATCCTTGCTTTCTGACCACCAGACAGTGAAACACCTTTCTCTCCGACAAGAGATCTGTCTCCGAACGGAAATATTGTGAATTCCCTCTCCAAAGCACAGACCTCTACAACGCGTTTATATCTGTGTTCGTCGTATTCTTTGCCGAACAGAATATTATTGCGAACACTGTTATTGAAATTCCAGGGCTCTTGAGATGCGTAGGTAATTGTGCCTTCGGTGCGTATATTGCCTTTGATCACAGGTAGTTCTTGTAGTATTGACATTAAAAATGAGCTCTGTATAAATAAATTCGTAAAGTTTGAAAAATCAAATTAGCTTGCTTACAGAATAACTATTACCATGCCAGAACCAACCGGCCCTATAACAGCCAAAAGATCAATCGGTTTAAGATGAACGGAGATGTTTTGTAATGTTGGGTAAGGGATGTCCTAGTTGTTTAAAAAAATTTTTATTCAAGTTAAAAAATTCAGATTGAATAAGAATTACTTCATTCCATTTGGCACTGATATTATTGACGAATATTTCACTCAATTTATTCTTAATCTTCGGATCATTTGATGTATAAATAGGTTTTAATTCGATTTCTTCTAATTCTTAAAATGTCTATAAAATAAGTGATTAATAGTCTTAAATGTGTCCTTGCACAAATTATTCCATACCTGAATTCTTCTGCAGGAAACTAACATTTCCGCTCCAAATGCAATAGCTTGTGGAAATTGCAAGGTCATTGATATTCTTAGCGTATTAAACAGGGCTATCGTTACGAATACGCCTTTGGCGGTCAATATGCTTCCCAGCAATACATAAGTGACAAAACAGGCGAACAGAATAATTCTTGAGGCGACGAAAAATATGGATAAATTGACTGCCTTGAGCATACATGCTCTCCTGATTCGGCCCACTTCCAATCTAGAAATCAATTTGATATCTGCTAGTTTATTCTATTGTCTCAAACTGTATTCAAAATTTTATTCTTATCAAGTTCACTTACTTTCTAGCTTTTGCCACCAGGTCAGCGAATGGCTTTTCCCAGGAATACATTTTGATGACACGCATAGCAGAGATGATTTCATTCATTAGCCGTACTCTTGAATCTGTTAACTGAGCCGTCGATAGTCTGAAAAACAATAATTAATTTTTAATTTATATTTGAAATTTATGCAATCGCATGCCCTGTCTCATAGTGAGCACCAAGGTAGGATTAAGTAATGTGATGAAAAGAGCCGAACAGAAGCAGATACCACCAGCGGATAGACACGCTTGCTGATATGTAATTCCACCCGTTTTACTGAACAAGTCAATAACAAAGCCCAATAGAATTGGTTGTCCTATTCGTATCATACATTCCTATAGATGAAAGTTTTATTCCATTTCAAAAAAAATTATCATGCTAAATAATTTACAAGGTTAAACTTGGAGCCAATATCAAAATTTATCATCTTGATTACACGTACTTATAAGATAACTCTCTCGCTTGACCATAATTATATTTTGAACAAGATTTATTAAATTCAATAATTGTTCCAGGTTTAATTTACAGTTTTATAAGAATAATTTTAGAAATTATATTTTAGTGCAGATATTTATCAAGCTTACTTCAAAAAAGATTACAGATAAGGGGAAAATATGATATTTTAAATTTGTCCAGAATAATACCTGTACAGGTCATCGAAGTCTAATCGATTCTTTTTCATTCCCGTCCAAAACAACGGGAATATCCATCTAAATGAAGCAGGTTAAAAATTATAAAAATGTCATTCATTGCCAATTTATAAGATAAATATTGATCTAGATAAAGTGATAATATTTTATATCTCTCTTTACAGTTTTTATCAAATAGTTCCTTGTATAAAAAATATAATTATAAATACGAATATGATATAAAATTACAATGTATCCATTCATAACTATTTGCCTTATATGCGCAGTCATACGTTATATTGATTTTTGATAATCAGGTAATATTCCAGAAAAACTTTCGTATTTATTTATTATAAATCGCGTGAATCAAATACAGAAAATGAGCTCAATTGCACTTAAAAGTCCTCAGACTTTAAACAAACATTAATTCAAGAAAATGATGCAACAAACTGAATAAAATAAGCAGGGTAAAATGTATGTCTTAGACTAGTGCCATTTTATGAATTTTAATTTGATCTTGAATAATTAATGATATCCAATTGATTTCTTTACAGTTATTATCAAGTATACCAAAGGGTGATCTCCGAGTTCACTATTCAAAACATTATAATCTATACGCACAAATGTTTACTATGAAAATTCACCAAGATCATAAAAATTTATTTTGAAATATTAATTTTCGTTTTCACTTATATTACTGAAAATTAACATTTCACACATAATTAGACATAGCTCATTTGTGTAAATGTATCAGCATGCACAATTAAATATTAATAATGTTTTGTATTCTAAATACCAAAATGGAACTACATACTTTAATTTAAAATATAGTTAATTATTTACATTTTTTCTAAATAGTTGTAATATTTTTGTACTAGCAACTTTACTGTGTAAGTTAGGGATGCCATAGGGGGTATAGACAAAATACCCCCCTGAGTTTGAGATTTGGTAAAATACCCCCCCCTGAGTTTTCGAAAAAACGCCGAGTAACACCCCTAATTTTGAGCCGAAGGCCCAAAATTAGGCTGTTTTCCGCATAGTTTAGGTACCCCCCCTCGACTTTCAAAACTCAAGGGGGGGTATTTTGGCAAAAAATACCCCCCTGACTCGGCCGACCTTGGGCATCCCTAGAGTAAGTCCATAAGTTCGAATTGAGAAAATAAGCTTTCTTTGGACATCAGCCAATAGATAATATTTAATAAATAATAATTATATAAATTTATACACAAATTTAAATTACAGTTTTTGAAGCAAGCTAAATTTAATTTAAAATAAAAATAAAAGGAACTAGCTTAAAAAAATTTACAAGAAAAGCATCTTTTGCAAGAAATTCGTTTGGTCCCATGGTGCTTTTGCTTTAATTTTTGGCTCCTCTTCCATATTCACGAATATAAATCACCTTTTCTGCTGATTAATTTAGCAAGCGCAATTTAAATAATTAATCAAGTTGTATTAAATTGTTCTAATAGTGATTTAGTAGTTGATATCAACAAAAGCATCTGTGTACTTGACTGTTCTTGCACTGATCTGAGGACAAAATTAGATGAGAGAGTAATACAAATAAAATAATAAATAAATTACAAAATGTTAAGAATGTATTGCTTTATGTGAATCCAAATGAAAAAAATCGCTATTATATTATAAGCTTTGAATGTGTTTATAAGTCTTTAACAACTTGAGAGCTGATTCTGTAAACAAGACAAACAAATAGAATTTAGCCTATCACTAATTTTAAATATGTGCTGATAAGTTTAGTGTCAGAACACTCTTACAGCTCTTTAAGCTATCGTTCATCAACTTTAATGTTGAAAATAATTATTTATATATTAAGTAAATTGTTTATAAATTTTATTATTCACTCTTCTTTTAATTCTCATAAATTTATCAAGTTGCATAATATAATTCTTTGTATATATTTTCGGTTACTTTCCTCAATAAAAATGTAATTAAAATATATTTTCCTATATTTATTGCGATATTAATTAGTAAAATAAATGGTCATTAAGATTGAATTCAACAACTCTTGAGTGGAAATAATTTTGTTGTCTTTATATTATCTAAACTTTCGTTGGCCAAAGTACCTAATTTGGTACCTAACTCTGAACCGAATGTTTGTATCAGTCTGATGACTAAAGCTTAATAAAAGGGGACTTTAGCTTTCACTGAACAACCCAGTTCTGTTCAGTGCTTCACATGCTTTAAACTTTCAGAACAAAACTGGTTTTTTCCAGTGAGAGCTTAAGTCCCCTTTTATTAAGCTGTAGTCATCGGACTGATAAGAGTGTTTTTGCGCACACTGAATTCAATCCTGGACAATTATAATCTATACAGTTAAATATTACCAAGTTAATTAAATGAGATAGATTAATGCTTACATTACCAAAACATTTCAAAAGAATTTATTGAATACTAATACTTTTTATGTACTGTTTTAGTACCAAGGCAAAATTAATTTGCATTGTAAATTTACCTTACCAATTAATTTCAAGTCATATCATATCCACATAAAATAATAATTTGATTGCGAATACAAAATACTCATCGATTAGTATGAGATCGGGGTTTGGATAAAGCGCTTTAAATAAATGCAGCGAACTGGGGGGTATTCAAATCCTAGCACACTTTAATCTACTATTGCTGGTATAAAAACAATGTTTTGTTTATTTGATTTATTTAACAATTTATTCAATTTTTAATATTTTATTTTAAGGTCAATTAAATAATAATAGTCTACAAAAAGATTGTATGAAATGATAACAAAATATAACAAAAATATTATTCATGACTAATACAAACGAAGATCAGTTATAAAGAGTATAAGCCATACAAACAATGCTATACTTTCTCTGAAGTATCAAAACATTCATAAACTTGATTAACGACAACATTATTATGTCTTTCCTCTGACTCTTCTGACTCCACTTCCTCTTCGTCTTCGACTTCATTTGTGTCGTATTTTTTCAAATTTGATTCTTTGGCCAAATTTATCAAATGGTTGAACATATCTCTACCCGTTTTCTTACACATGTCATAAAATTGACCCTTTCTTTTTAATAGTGAATACGGATCATCGAATTCGATTATTTCACCTGCGTCGAGCACCTAGATAAGATAAATGTAACAGTTCAGTAAGAATCATGAAAGTAGTGGAGCTACACTTCTGAAAATAACCAATCAGAGCAATTTGAATTCAGTGAATGAGTAAGCACGAATTATAAAAGTATTTATGATACTCTTCTTGCACTTCCTTATAGACTATTAAAAGCGTGAAGTTCTTACCAGAACTCTATCGCAATCAATAATAGTGTTGAGTCTGTGTGCGATCGTAAGTACAGTACAGTTCGAGAATTTACTTCTTATAGTCGTTTGGATCAGACTATCGGTCTGGTGATCAACATTGGCTGTGGCCTCATCCAGCACCAGAATTTTGTTCCTTCTCAGCACAGCCCTGGCCAAGCAAACAAGCTGGCGTTGACCAACACTAAAATTGCCCCCGCCCTCACTTAGCTCTGAATCTAACTGTCCGGGCAATTCTGTAACTGCATGTCGTAGCTGGACCTCATCCAAAGCATCCCATATCTGCTCATCAGAATATTCACCAAAAGGATCAAGATTACGTCGCACCGGTCCAGTGAAGACTACCGGGTCCTGTGGTATAATAGATATTTTTTTTCTTAAGTCGTGTAAACCAATAGATTTAGTATCGATTCCGTCGATAATTATTTCTCCCATCGGCTCAACCATACGGAAGAGGGCTGTTATTATAGAGCTCTTGCCGGCACCCGTACGGCCGACAATCCCGATCTTTTCGCCACCTTTTATAGTACAGCACAAGTTCTTGAGCACCGGTTTGGCTGAATTGTCATAACATATGGACATGTTTTTCATTTCTATCTTTCCGTTTTGTGGCCATCCCTGGTCTGGTTTTTCTGTATCCTTGGACTCCAGTTCCGCCTCCTGGGGTAGATTTCGATATTCTATGATTCGTTCAACTGATGTCATCTGGCTCTCCAACTCAGCTGATTGTCTGACTCCCCACTGTGTCGTTCCCGTTAACATTAGTGCTGGAACATTTTTTAAAATATTCTATATAAGAACTGTAATATATTTTCATTTATTTAAGTTATCTCGGTTGATATATGATTTTTGGGATAAAGCAGTAGAATTGATAGGTTTTTAAAATGTTATCAACTTTGATTTTATAGAGATTATCAAGATAATTTTACCAAAGAAATAAATAGATTTCAATGTTTAACAACTAATAAAAATGCTGAAAATTTTGAAAGTGGTTATCAGATTCCAGTTATTGGATCAGGTACAGACGTGAAATCAAATGTGTGCTTCAATATGAGTAGTACCTGTTATCTTATTTCTGATAATTTCTTATCTCTCGATCATTTTAAATCAGTTTGAATCAAATCATTTTAATCTCAACTCTTGTGCCAAAACTTTATTTGATTTCAAACTGATATGAAATCATCGAAAGAGATAAGAAATTATCAAAAATAAGATAACACTTATTACTCATAGTTTAACATACATTTGATCTTCCATCTGTACTTACAGTTCCGATTGTTTTAGACATTATGTGGCATTTTTTAATGTTTAAAACTTACCAGATGATAAGGCTAGTCCAACGCTGCCTCCGGCCAGACCTGGATAGAAGTTAGCACAAAAATTAACCCATTCTAATTTTATAGTATAATTGCTTTAATTATTATTATTCTATTCACAAACCCTCATGAAATACCATCAAGACAATAGAAATTACTAAAATATATCCAGTACAAAACCAGTCCATTATAGAGCCTAATGTTCTAGATGCATTGATAAATAGAAACCAGGTGGCAGTGTGATCGTTCTGATACGTATAGAATTGTTTTTCAAATACACTCTGAACACCATATGCTCTAATACTGGCCAAACCGTTCAGTGTTGTGCTTATGTGGGTGAATATGGGACTACGAGCTAGGTGAAATTATTTTTGAATAAATGTAAGGTTAATACATAAAATGTGCTTGCTATTTATTACGTACTCATTCCCTCGAATCGCTTAATATCTCTGGCAGATTTAATATAAATGCCCCTGGCTATTACGGTGAAAATTACCAAGACAACAGCCGGTATAATGAGATAAGGGTTAACTATAGCCACGACAATTACAATGCCTATAGCCTGGCCCAACGACTATAAAAGATATTATGCTTATTATTGCTTGTACAGTTTAGATTTTTCTCATAAAATAAATACCAAGTTCAAATCAAAAGACGTGCTAGGTAGCATCTCATCAACAATACCAAGGTCTTTAGTAAATCGGTTTAGAATACGCCCTAAAATTGAAAATTTTATTTATAATTAAATATGTGTTCTCAACGAAACTATATACTCCTTTTTTATTAATAAATGGGTGTTAAAAATTCATAGTTATACTAACCAACTGGGTTATTATCAAAAATAGTCATAGGTGCTCTTAATAACCGATAAAATATACTATTGTGCAGGTTTACTGACGAACGCATACACATTATAAACCACGTGATCGCACGTAATAGTGAGGTCACAAACAATGAGCCAATAAGTACAGCGTAAATAATAACATCGAAATTTTGGTCAACATTTTCAGCCGAGTCGTTTTGATTTTTGTCAGTCCTTAAAAATTCAAAAAATCAACTATTTTTCAATAATTTTTCTGCAAGAGTATAAATACCAGGAAGTCAGCCAGATATCTGACGCATGAAATATAACCTGAGATGAAATGGTTGCTAATAATGTAAATGTGACTAAAATTGGTCCGGCACCAGCTTTAATGTAATCCATGTAAACTGATCCATCAATTGACCCAGTCTCACGCTGTTCTTCTTTAATCGTTGGATCAGCTGAATAATCATCCTCGATTATAACGATCTGAAATAAGCAAGTTATTTAAGAAATATCAGCTCTATTAAGGATTATTCTATTTTTAACAACAGTGTCATTATTAAACGGGTAATGTCCTAGTTATAAAAGTTATTTATTTAAACTTTTATAATTTTGAACATGGCCTTAATTAAAGTAATCAAGGTAATGATTTTTCATGCTTACATCCGGAATTTCGAAGAACTCTGACTGTACTGTTGAGGTCCGTCTTCTCGACAGTGTTCGCGCTCTGGCTTTGATCGCGTCACTCAAGTGCTCTGACTTAGTTCGCAGTCTGGCCTCATATGAACTCTGAGACAGTGTTCGCATTAGTTCTATATTCTGTTCCGCCTTCTTATCCGCCGATTCTTTTTCACTGTCACTTAAGAGTGTCATAAAATCGATGCCTTTGTCCTGCAATTCCTGGAATGTTCCCAAACCTATACATTTGCCTTCACTTAACACTAGTATTTGAGTCGCCTTTTCTATGAATTGAATTTGATGTGTGACTAGAATTCTGATCTTATCTTCCAAATAATTCACAATACATCTAGCAAACAAATTGGTTCTATTAAAATATGATAAATATAGAATTATCCATGCTTATTGTACTCTTCAAAAATGTGTTCGGCCACATGTGCGTCGACAGCTGATAAGGGGTCATCCATTAGTACGATATCAGAATTACGATAAAGAGCTCTATTTTTATCGAAATAAAAATTTGGCGAGGGTGAGATTTAAATAATTCCTTGGTTCGATAATTTTAATATTTACCTTGCCAAAGTTATCCTGGCTTTCTGGCCCCCAGACAATGAAACACCTTTCTCTCCGACTAGAGTTCTGTCTCCGAACGGAAATATTGTGAAATCCCTTTCCAAAGCACAGACCTCTACAACGCGTTTATATCTGTGTTCGTCGTATTCTCTGCCGAACAGAATATTATTGCGAACACTGTTATTGAAATTCCAGGGCTCTTGTGATGCATAGCTGATTGTGCCTTCGGTGCGCACATTGCCTTTGAGCACAGGTAGCTCTTGCAGTATTGACATTAAAAAGGAACTCTGAATATTTGGAAAAATTTTAGTGTTGATTATAAATAAGTACCAGGTTGGTTAAATTACCTTGCCAGAACCAACTGGCCCTATAACAGCCAATAAATCACCCGGCCTAAGATTAACGGATATATTTTGCAATGTTGGATACGGGATGTCCTAGATGTTAGGAAATTTATAATTTAAAACTACTTGGTAAATTGTGATGATTTTCATTACTTCATTCCATTTGGCAGTGATATCATTGACAATGACCTCGCTAATTTTGTTTTTAATCGTATCAGTTGAAGGGTTAATGGATTTTATGTCAATTTCTTCTAATTCTAAAAATGTCTAAAAATGGAAATAATTATTTTCGAAATCATTAACTAGGTAAAGAAATTTTTTTTAATTTCGACCTGTATCCTTCTGCAAGATATGACCAGTTCAGAAGTTAGTTGAATGGCTAATGGAAACATGTAGGTCACTGTCATTCTCATTGTACTAAACATAGCTATTGTCACAAAAACTGCTTTTGCTGTTAAGATGTTTCCCAGCAATACATAAGTGAGAAAACAGGCCAACAGTATGAGCCTGGTGGCCACAAAGAACATGGACAAATTGATTGCGTTAAGCATGCATGCGCTTCTAATACGACCCACTTCCATTCTGAAAAGGGAGAAATTGAATAACTGTAATAAAATCAAATATGTGGACATTTCTTTCTAAACACTTCACTGCATAAAATAGTTCAAAACATCTCTATTCCTATTCAAGCCAATAGTAGCATGCTAACTTTCTATTGTAGGTCTAACTATAGCGCACATTACAAAAAATGTCTAAATTATTGTAAACAATGCAACGAGTCTTGCGATTGACACTTGAATTGTAAACAAATAAACCAAAAAATAGCGCATCGATTCGTCAGTATTTGTTTGTTTACATTTCCAATGTCTGTTCATAAGGCCCGTTCATTAATTAGCATTAATTATTAGACATTAAAATCACTTTACATTTTGCGCTAAAAATAACATTATATGAGACC
>JAQIWA010003493.1:0-10373 GCA_034693305.1 Eueremaeus valkanovi | reverse complement strand
GTGTCTGTGCACTATTTGCAACAGTTTTAGTGTTGAGATGTCGTGATTTGGCCATCGATTCGATGCCTCACTTAATGTCAAACTTATGCTTATTATACAAATCGAAACAACAATTGCTTTCATTTTTGTTAACCTCAAGACTCAAATGAAAATTAATATTAATATACAAAACAATTGTTAGAATCTGTTACTATTTGTGAAAACACAATACCAGAGATGTCTAATGAACCAGGATTATATAGAAATTTTCAATAAAATTTATTTCTGCCAAGGTATGTAATTTTTAAACCTAACCGTTTCCTCAGGTATCTTTGACTATGATGTACTTGGTCAAAATGCTGTAATTTTTGAAATTTTAATGAATTTAATGAATATTCTTATTTATATTTCAATCCGCATCACTGTATAGCACACGAGCACTGTATGATTGCACACATTCTTAACATTTGATCGACCTTTAAGTGAATTACAGATAATAAGCACTTCATATGTCTCATAGAAATTGTATTCACTAACTTTCACGCACCTGGTGCTCAAGTGGATGAACTCTTACCTTGAATATTAGATTTATTAAATTTAAAAATTTTAAATTAATGTTTAAATAAATTATTCAATTCTAAGAATCATTTTTGGTCACACTATATCTCAATACACATTTGCACTAATATTCAATAGGAGTTAAAAATAAAATGATTTTACATTTGAAAAAATTGATTTTTTAAAAATGAGTCTGGATTAAAATGATATAATGGCAGTTCGAATATCAGAGAATAACTGATCCAACACAACAAGCAGTCATCGAGAGCTATGAATTTTTAATATAGTTTGAGAACAAATTATTTTTAATTCAAATTTATTTGATTACAATCTCTGTCGAAATCAGTATATAATAGATGTTTAGTTGAAGTCATGTATTGATTGAGAGGACAGTCAAACCTATTCTCACAATCAGTCCATCGGATTGAATGAGGAATTCCTGTATTAATATCCGTTTCGTTCTTATAGTACAGGCGCACAAAATAGCCCTCATTTTGGACCGAATTCTTCTTCCGATGCAATTCGAACAGAAGTGTTGCACCGAATGGCGGAATGTTATCGTTGAATATACCCAGGGCATGCATAAGAGCAAACATTTGTGTGTCATGTGTTGAGTAGACAAACAGTTTCTTATTATTCTTCCTATTAATCACTTTCTCTAAATTCTGGTTCAATTCCTTAACCAAACCCCCGGCCACTAAACGCTTAACTAGAGGACTGTCCCAATCGTGCCGGTATGTCATCAGTGCTGATTCAAACAACTGGCCAACGATATGCTTCTGTTCCTCTTCAGTCCAGCTATTATTCCAGTAATAATTGTTATTCATTTCAATCTTTAGGGTTGAGTAGAGTTTTCGGGCGGAATAGAGACTGTTCACCCTTACACCCACAACCTTGCTCACATTCTGGTACAGTTCACTATTTGCTTTCAAAAACTTTTTAAATAGCGTTTGATTGTATAGTTTGAGTCTTTCGTGATATGCGGGATAACAGACCCTATTCTGCAAACAAAACAATTTATTACTCATTGTATGCAAACATATGATTGAATCAAATGATAGATAAAATTATTTGTTATTAATAGAAAACATTGAGTTTAACTCAATTATCCTGAATAAAAAAATGAGCTATGTCCTAATTTTTCATGTTTTCAGGTTCAAGATTGAACAAGAGCAATTTATTCCATGATGTTAAAGTCATACCTCGAGTACAGAATCATTTGGCATAAATGTCTGAATGGCTATTGGCTGCCAGATCTGACCCAACTGTGCATCGGATCCATTATTCCACTGCCAATCCGGTTGTTTCGGTGGGTAAGTGCCGGCCAATAGAGTGGACACACTTTCGAAACAACGAGGAAATGAGGAACTCCTGGCGTAGACCTCACGCGCAGAGTATTTGTCGCCCAAATAGTCGTTGTATTCGTTTCGTATATATTCTCCCAATTTATACATTCGATACTTGCCTTTAGCCGTCAGTTCTGCGATGCCTTCCGGCCAATACTTCTTGTCCTGATAGGGATCATTGGGCGGAAAACTAATCGGATTCCTATCCCCGTGTCTGTGCACTATTTGCAACAGTTTTAGTGTCGATATATCATGTTTTGGCCATTTGTCTGATGCGCCCAAACATAGCACCAGTAGTTGAGTGATGAGCAGAAAAGTTATTTTTAGACTCAAATCCATTGCTTAGAAAATGATTTTATTTTTATAATTATAAATAATATTAATTAATAATAACTAAAATCAGTTTAAAATTCAAAATTATAACAAATTTTTATTTTAAAATTACACTCATTTCAAGTGATAATCACTTTTTGTTCACAATTTTATACGAATTGTTCTGTAATTATATCACAATTAGTTTGCAATCAAACATCAAATCACTGCAAACATAGCGCTTGTTTCAGGAATTTTAAACAATAATTATTTTAAACTAAAATTTTGACACAATTTTCAACATTAAAGTAAATATTAGTCTCAGAAATAAATCAAAATTTTTTACGTCAATTCCAATGATTATTTTCGTTATCAATGGAGTAGACAACTAATTAAACTTGTTTATAGACTAGTTAGGAAATCCTGCTAATTAGTAAACAATCAAATACCTGTCCTCTCTGTGCTGTGACCTCTAAAATACACAGAAAAAAATAAAATACAAACATAACTCATAACTTCTAATCAACTTTTACCCTAATTGTAACCATCAAAGCCATTGAAATATTTATCACCAAAACAGACAGTTTGGAGCTCAAGATCAAATTCTTGCAACTAAATTAAATATGTTCAATTTGTCACTGTATCATACTGTATACCGGCTTATTTAAATTTGAATAATGAGCAATTTAGCTGTATAGTTCACCTTGAATATAAGACTACTCGTGTGACTAGATTCTATGTGAATGAAACAACTTTTATTTTATAACCCAATCCTTTTCCAGACACCAGATGTGCGAAAAAGTTAAGCAAAAAAAAAGCAAACAATTATCTAAAGTCAACTCAACTCGTGTTTTGAAATAATTTTAACGACAAAACCAATGCTTTAGTTCTAAGAATAGTCTATTGCCGGGGGAAGGGAAAGGGTACAGAGTACAGTAGAGCCTAGATAACAATAATGGCCTCCATTAAGCAATTCAGTTAAGCGAATCAAAAAAACATAAATTCAGTGATAATTAAATTCAAAAAAATATCTGGGTATTCAAAATACTGGTACAAATTCAATACATTGAATAATTATTGGTTAAAAACAAAGTCATATTATATACAGAGTATATCAAAAGGTAAGCCAAAACCAGTCCCCATATCATATGCACAGCCAATAACACTCTTTGCTCTAATGTTTTGCTGCTCTAACCGTTAGAGTCTAACGCATCTGCACTTGTATTAGGCTTTTGTGTACGAAAACCACTCATTAGATCCAAAGCAATGATAAATATTTTTATGTTTTGTTTTTGTTTTACAGTAAAAAATGTGTTAATTAGTGACAACTTTTATAATAAGATTTTTTATTAATTAATAATAAAGTAATCCAAACATGACTTCAAGCGACTGTCCGACAGAAGAGTTGCTGAAAGTCTATGCACTCATTGACAGCAATACTGTTGAAGCCCTTAAAGCAAACGGATATACGACTAAACAACTGCTACTTCTGCTGGACATCGATAAGGACTTACCACAGATTCCGGGCATAAATATGGCACAAAAATCAGTCTTAAGAAGAATATTAACGGATCTGCAGAACAGTCCACAAGAATCGCGTGAATTGAAGACTACTTCTGTGGTAAACATAAAGACTGAGCCCAAAGACAGTCCACAAAAGTTACTATCAGTGCCGTCGACAAGCCATCAGACAGTATATCCGATCGCATCCACAAGTCGTCAAAGTCCTTCGTCCATTGCATCGACAAGTAGTTACTCATTTGATCCGTCAATGCCGTCAACAAGTCGTCAAAGCCTTCCGTCCATTGCATCGACAAGTAGTTACTCATTTGATCCGTCAATGCCATCAACAAGTCGTCAAACATTTCCATCAACTGATTCAATGGCAACGATTGGACACCAAAGACATAAACCATTGAACGGAAGCCGAATTGAGTCGACTATAAGTAGAGCACAATTAGGCCTTAATAGAGCTGTCACTACACGTGATAAGAGTATTGGCAGTCGATATGTCTTAAGACCTAAACTGGAGCTCAACTCTACCTCCAGTTCGAGCTTAACGGACAACAAAATCAATGATAAAAATAAATGCATTCCTGAGTCGAGTCAACAGTCGATGCAAAGCAATACTAATGTCAAACAAGAGTTGGATATAAAACAAGACAATTATGATTCCGATCAGTCGATAGACGAAAGTATTCGCGCAAATACTGTCGACAGTCCAAGTGTGTCGACTCCGATAACTGCCGTTCCTTTGATTGTATCCATACCTCTGACATCCATTGACGGCAACAGAAGCGAAGAGATTATTAGAGGGAATGGGATTGAAAACAAGTCACCGAAAAGGGTTCGCCCGAAGAGAAAATGTGTTAAGAAAACTGTTAGCAATAAGAGGCCAAAGACTGGCCGGACATACAAGTGTCTGTTCGGTAGGTGTGCCGAACTGTTCGACAACTATGAGGAACTGGTATGTCATCGACTCAACCATCGTTTGAGTCACACAATTAAGTATACGTTAAGAGAGAGGGAAACGAAAAACGGTTTCGAAAGCCATACTATGATTACCAGATCTGTGTCGAAGTATAAGAGCACAGGTAGTAGTAGTAGTGCTGGAGAAGAGGTCAAACCAGAGGAGAAGCTGAATGACAGCACTCAAGACCTGTTCGATAATCTCGTGAATAATATCGAGAAGACTGCGGCCAAGAATTTCGAGCGTCTGAAGAGTGCGGGTCCACAGTTCGCACAGTTATCTTCCGAACCTCGAGTTCGCATCAAAAGAGTATCTTCTGATCAAACGGTAGTCAAAACGGAAGACATGATTGAAGACAAGTCGCCACCGATGAAGACATCGCCGGAAAAGTGCGAAAAACCAATTGAATCGCAATCGAGTCGTACGGAAACGGAAACGAAAATCGATTTAAGCGCTGATATAAAAGTCGAAGAACTGATTTGTCAGTTAAGTGGATGTCTGCAGACGTTTCAGAGTAAACGCCAACTGAAAGAGCACCTGAAGCTCAAGCACTTGTATAGATGCGCGGATTGCGGCCAATATTTCGCGACTCCTATCCTATTGGCTGAACACAAACGGGATATGCATTGCACACAACAACGACGACAATCGAACTCAAGTACAGACCAGATGTCGGCTAATAGTGCCCAACAGTCAACTCAACCCATAGTCAAAGATGAGATCAAAAACGACAGGCATTTGGTTTGGAAGTGCTTTAAATGCAATCAAAGGTTTAAAACACAGTCTGAGCTGAAGGCACACGGGATGGACCACAATCCGCTTAAGTGCGAGCACAGGGACTGTAAGAAGCGATTCAAGACAAGGTCTACACTCAATAGACATGTCAACGCCTGTCACAGCAAAGTCAAACCCTACGCACATACCAGAGCCGAACGCCATAGCCTTTCACTTCGAAACACTTCCAGTGCAGACGTTCCGAACAGTTCGGATGAAAAGCCAAATACTGTGCCTTCAGTGCCATTAGAGAATCCGGAGAGCAGTCAGGACACAGGTATGTTTCAAAGCAGACAACCCGTGCAATCTCAGCCACCTGTGCGAAGGCCATCGGCCTCTAGAGCAGTGATGTGCGGCTCATGCGGTCAGGAATTTAATGGTATTTCGCGTCTAATACAGCATAAGAAGACATATCACTCGCAGAAGGCCTACAATTGTCGTATCGGTGACTGCAGACAGAGTTTCTACACATTGGTTGGTCTCCGAAAGCATTACAAAACTAATCACTCGAATAGTATTTAAGTTAAAAAAAAATTCTCTTTATTTGATTTGATGCTCAAAATCAAAAGTTTTATTCAGAAAAATGTTTTCCAATTTTTTCGCTTATAATTAGTGTTTTTTTTATATTTTTTTCTGACATTTATTTTTATTTTTTTTTATTCTCAGCTAATTTTTATTCAATTTTATGCTCAGACACATATCATGAAAATTATATGAAAGCTTAATATTTATTACGTTCTGTTTGTCTCATTATTTTGTGCTTAAAATTGTTTATTATATTATATATAAAAATATTTAACAATTTTTATGCAATTTTATAGACTTTTTTGTGACAATAATATACTTTGTATTTGTTCTCAATATTTATAATTAAATTATTTTTCAATTAAAATAAAATATATTCAAAAATAATTTGACCTCTCGTATAATCGACATGTCTTTATGATCAAGGCTACTTGCTAGGACAATTAGCCTTTTACCCAGGTATGCTTTGCTACGTGTATTTCAAGTGAATAGACAAAAATTCCTTAAGAAAACTGTTGTCGACACTAATAAACTGAAAAATTATCTAAAAATCTCATTAAACCTTATGATAGTGAACCTGAGCATATAGTTAATTTAGCAAGATACAATAATATCTGATTGTCATGTTAATTTATCAAGTTACTCCTGTGAATAGTTAGCTTGTTTCCAATGAAAAGTGAACAAAATAGCGCTTAATTATTTGAAAAATTATCATTTCAGCAAGAACGTCGCTCTTCACAGCATATATGCCCCTCCATATAATTTGCTTCTATACAGTACTACTTAATTCAGGAATTCTGACCTCAATTTGTACATTGCTTTGTTGAACAGTCGAATATATATACAGTTTTAGACAAAAGTTTATAGAAAATGCACATTCGCTGCTCTAATGCTTTCTCTGATAATCATAGCAACAGAAAGTGAATATCGTTAGCAAAAGCTTTTGTGACACTGTTCATAAAGTACGTGCATATCGTATGCGATAATAATTAATTATGAGCATGCTAATTAACAAAAATATGCTATTGTCGGCGTGCACAAAATAATCTTGCACATGATCTGGTACTTTAAAAGCGTTTTGAATTGAGAATTCTAGCAAATGAACCGTGTACAATATTGATATTTTGCCCCTTAAGCCCCCCTTTCACCTGAAGGCCACACCTTCTGTCTCTTGTTGTTCACTAATATCTGTTCGCAAATTATAACAACTCTATTATTATTATTGTTTTCATTAGAATATTCTAATCATTATAGTCTGGGTCTACGAGTAGATCACTTTTATAACGATATTAGCGAATAACTTATAGTAGAGTTGAGTTTTAATTGAATAATTGAGCTGTAGAGCCAATGAACCCGAACAACTCAATGATGTACGTATTGGGCGGTAATGCGATCAGTGCTGAGAACAATGCAATTAAGCAACAAATCGATGGCTTGAATGCAGACAACGAACAGTTGAGACGCAAACTGAGCGCTAAGAACAGCGAATGCGATAAACTTAAGCAACAAATCAAAGACATTCGCTTAGAGTGCGACCGATACAAGCAGGTGATGATCCAACTCAATGACACCATCATCAATGGCAACGGACATGGATCAGGTACACACATACAGTGCACACATACCAGTGCACAACAATGCACAACACAGATCAACATTAACACGTGATCTAGCACCAATCATTGACCAATGCTCTAGCACCAATTAGTACTGGTCAATTAGATTAGCACCAGGTTTATATGTTAATTAGCATGCTCAAAACAAGACAGATCATCATTATCATTATTGCTTTGTCATAATCTTGCATGCTTATAAATGTCTTGGCAGTACTTTCAGCTTAACTAGCTTAGTTATGAATATTGTAGCCAGCTATAACATGGTAACGTTTGTAAACGGCTTAGTTTGAGCTGACTAATCTAGCATGCACATTTATTCCGAGCCAATTAGCTTGGTAAAAATTATTTTTCATAAATGAGCTCAAGCTTTAAAAATAATAAATAGTTATTAATAATTAGAATTCGTTTTTAAATATTTCGTTAATTAATAACAATTTCTATTAAAAGAATTGAATTTTTATTTCTCTATTGAATACTATTTCAAACAATTATTTACTGAATATTAAAGTCAATTATTATTTATTTATTTTGCATTCAATTACTTCGCATACGAATACACACATCAATAGGTTTGGCGACAAAATCGCGCAAATATGCCAACAATTATGCGCACAATAGTTGCCACAACTGCTGTGCGGCGGACAAGCCCTATGTGTGCGATTGGGACAACTGCGGCAAACGGTTCCGCAAGAAGCCGCACCTGGACACGCACAAGAACATACACACGGGCCGCCGGTTCCCATGCGATTGGCCTAATTGTGGCAAAAGCTTTGTCCGCAAATACAACCTCATAGAGCACAGGAAACTCCACTCCTCTGTCAACCCTAATGTCTGCGAATTCCAAAATTGTGGCAAATTTTTCTCAAGTAATCCATTGATTGTTTTGAATGCATTCTCTGCTAATCATATGCTTAACCAGAATTACCCTGAGCTCATCCGACCCCTGGATATGTGCCCCAAACATAAGTCAGTAATTGACATGGGATACAATAAATGAGCTCAGCTATTCATTGCTCCATGTCCATTAACTTACTAATAAGCTATTTGGCCTTGGATGTCTACCTTACCCTATCCTACCCCTTGAGCATCACTTTTCCTGTTATTCAGTGTTTATTTGAATACAATTTTTTTTTTGTTAATTATCCTTATTTTTTGCAATACTTTTCAGGCAAATACAGTCTAATGAGACACCAGAGCGTACAGCACAGCACCGACTGAATCGATATCAATAATCCGGTTCATTCATTGCGGCCACTAATGCGGACATTCAGTAAAATATTCATTCATTTCATACATAAATGTATTGTTTGACTGAAAAAATATATTTGTCTTTAATTATAATTATAATATCGGAGTGAATGGCCAGGTATTGAAAGTCTACAAAAATTGACCCGACACTAAATTGCGATTTTTGGAGACTTTCAAAGTATGACCCTCGCTATATGTGTGAACATTTTTCGTGCTTTATGTGTGCTTTTAATCATTTATTTTAATTATATTCCAAAAAAGTTTTTCATTACTTTAGACAACATTTTAAAGCATTTTTGAAAATATTTATAAATTTTATATAAAAATCATTTCAAACGTAAATCAATTTATATTCGCATTCATTATATCAATCAATACCTCAAGTAATTGCCTGAGACTACCAAATATTGAGACCTTAGAGTGGTTTGAACTGTCAGTTCTTAACGGGATTATAGTTTTTATCTGTTTTTTAGCACAAATTCAATTCATTTCACATGAAATCTAATGAATATTTCAGATACTATTTGAACAGAAAATTGCTTTTAAGTTAAGATTTTGTCAATGAGTTTATCAAAAACAGGTAAGAATTATTGCCCTATAATTAATTAATAGTTGAACCTGCTCTTTTGTCTTCACCTGTACCAATACTGACCAACACTAACCAAACTAACGAATTCTCATAACAAGATAGTGTATGTGTTATTAGCAGAGTCTGGAAGATCGTTCCGCCTTCCCGTGCATATGAGTCTGGTGTCATAGCAAACAAAGTGGTTGTTAACACATCAACTCAATAGTTAGCAGGTTAACTTTCAAACGCAGCTCAAAGATGTTCTTTGTCAAAGTTTGAACTTGGTACTTTCCATTTGAAACCGCATACTTAAACTGTGTTTGAAAGTTAACCCTGCTAACTATTGAGTTGATGTGAGAGCGGAACGGTTTTCCAGGCTCTGGTCATTAGACTACATATAATTATAATTATTTCTTAATTTCTTTTGTAAAAAGTTTTCAAAACTTATTTCATTCAAAATCATTATAATTACAGTCCTTTCGATCATTATCTGCACAATTATTGCCTCCCATTCCTCTGTATTTGTCCACTCATTGATACTATCAATAAAACAAATCCAAATCTTATTGATATAAAAACAAAGTTACTATTCATTCGGATTAATTATCCTGACTATAGGGTCATTCATAAGTTGCATGACCTAGATAATAATGACAAATGTAAAATACATATAAACTAGAACATCTAGTGACTTATGAATAGCCCTGTATATAAGTTAAGCTATTTTGATGTGTTTTTAATTCCAATTTATTACTGAATATTTATAATAAAAAAAACTCATCTTTCTATTAATGAAAAATAACTACTTAAAAAATGATCTACATCAATATGAACTTGTTCATAAACATGAAAAAAATTTGTATTCATTTTCTTTTTATATTAAAATTCATTAAATTATAGAAAGGACCATACAAGACTTCTGGGCATCACTGGGCTAAGGAGCAAATCAAAAGGCGCTCAGCGGCTTTCGATAGAGG
>JAQIWA010003492.1:0-10374 GCA_034693305.1 Eueremaeus valkanovi | reverse complement strand
AAACAATAATTAATTGTTTCAAAAAAGCAAAGTTTGACTTCAGCTCAGATTTACCTGAAATTGATTCCGAGTCTGAATGGAAGACAGCACAGAATTCTGGGAAAAACTTAAAACATCAACTAATATTGAATTCAATACATTTGAAAGTTATGTTTTCGTCGATAACGAGGAAAGCATTGAATTCGGAACAGAATTAACTGACGAACAGATTGTCGAACAGGTTTTGATCGAAAATAATAACGAAACGATTGATATCTCGGATGAAGTAATGAAAATACATTTAAAGCTCTAAAACAAACCAAAATAACTGACTTTTTTGCCTAATGTTTGTATTGAATGATGTTTGCGTGACCCAGGGTGCACTCGCCAATCAATTGATTACTCGTGTAATTGTCTCTCTCCAGCAGACCGCGTATGAATTCAATTCAAAACTCGCTTGATAATAAAGGACCTGCGAACAGATGTGCGTTGCGTCGAACAGAAGAGAAATTTATTATTGAGTGCATTCCCAAAAAGAGCCCAGGAGGGCACTGGCCCAGCACGCTGCACGACCCAGGGCGCTCTCGCCTAGCAATTGCTAATTACTTGTAAAATGGCGGCTTTTTGGCCAAAACTCAGGGGGTATTAGAGGGGGTATTTTGAAAAACAAGATGGCCGCCACAATGGCCGAAAAATTGCGTTTAAAGTCGAAAGTGACCGAATTTCGAACAAATTTGGCTTAATTTAGCTGTATTCAGTTGAATTTAAGCTAAATTTAGCCGAAATACGGTAAAAATCTGCCATTTTTACCAAAAATGGCGCCGAATAGGTCGCGAGCAAAGTCGAGAGGGGTCTAGCAGAGCCTCAAAACACAGTGGGTATTTTTCAATTTTCAAATTCAGGTGTGTATTTGGGTCTGCACCCCCCTTGCACATCCATAATTAAAACCAATTCCGCACTTGAAATGAGCTTTTGCTCCACACTATACTTAAAATGTGTGTAATATTTTGAGCTCATATTTAAAAGCTTTCTCTTCTGTTCATTAGTTAAAGTATAACATTTTTCGAATCAGCGAAGAATACTGATTCATTCTCTGAAATAAAATTTTTGCAGGCTCATTCATGGAAAAATTTGGAGGAAGGTTCAAAATCTCAATGGGATTTTACATTAAAAAGTGAATTTTTTGAAATTTTTTCTTGGTGTTTTCCTGGCTCATATTGAACCCTAATGGCCATAACATTGATTATTTTTGGATTATCAATGCTAATTTAGGAAGTATTCGAACTGATTAAAAGTGGACTTTTAGTCCTTTGATTGAATGGAAAATTTTAGAATTTGAGTGTAAATAATGAACGAATTGAACGATTGTTTGAACAAAATTTATACAATTTTAGCGACAATTTTGATAACTTATTCAAAGGAAATGGAATTCAATTCTAATACAGGTATTGCAAAATTGAAGCGAACAGACATTTACAGTATAAAGAAGTGGTTGTGTCGACAGTCAGATTGCATAAGTTGGGGATCCAATAAGTCAGTAGAAAGCAGATTCTGAAGAGGCCGGAGCTGAGCATCCGAGTGCCGATCGCCCTAAGGTTGTTAGGGATTGGCTTAACTTACAAATGATGAACATATCATAAGTTATTAATATAGGAATTGAATGCAATCACAAGATTCAGTATTTCTATAATCAATATATTATACTATTGTTTATTCGATACAAATGACATGTTTTTAGTAATTATTATTATAAACAAAATATTGAAAAATGTTATTTTTATTCCTCTCTTTAACCATACTTTCCCTTTAAATATTGACAGTTATACAGATATTTATTATATAAAATTAAAACCTCCCAAAATGACCCTCAATACATGATTCAGATACATTCTGACCGGGGACTTACTACCATCAATCGATAGTTAAGTAGGTTAAAATTAAATGCTTTGATTAGAAGGGACCAGGGCAGTATTATATTTGAAAGCATTCAGGTGTAAGCTTTTGCAACTGGTAACTGACCATTTACTAGTGACCCTAAGGGTATGTTGCTGGACCCTCACTATTACTGTATGAACAATGTTCACTAAACATAATTCACATAATTCACTGAACATTGTTCATACAGTAGATTATTTGTATTGAGTACGAGCACAGGTATTCTGGAATGAGAAGTAGATTGACGGCACATGACTACATGACTGCTGTAATTGAGTGCCAATTAGTTGATTGTTGATCTTTGATATACTGTACAGAACTGTAGAGTAATTGAGTCGTAAAATAATGGCAATAATAGGTGTGAATAACTAAATCTCACACAAATCACACCCAAATTATCTTTTATTTGGCATTTATTGAAAAATAGCTAAAATTTCTAATCAATTGCATTCTTAAGTCCTTTCCTGTCATTAATTAGCAAACAATTAAATATTAAATAATAAAATATAAATGTAATGCAAAGTAGAGTCGAAAGTGATTCCAATATTTAAATATTTGCTTTATATTTGCCATTCAGTGACAGACTGTTCACTATTTAGTTGAATGTTTAATAAGTTGCACAATCAGTAGGTTATAAAAATGATGGACCAGTTCTGGAGCCATGAGTTCTCAAATTGTTTAGTCAAACAATGATTTGTTGAAATTAAAGCAAAACTTATTTTTATTACTGTTTAAACTTTAAAACAGTTGTAAAACATTTCAATACTTTTAACAACAATCGAAACACAACTAAATTCAACTCAAACTACACTTAAATAATAATTGACTGACTTTTGCAAATGTAATTCAAAGGTCTCATAAGATTATTGCTAAACATATTCTGGTTGTGTATATAAACGGCTAAAATGTTGGATTTGTTCGCCGGCCTTAAGCGCATAGTTAAGAGACGATCCATACATATCGATAACGCAGTCTTTCGTCTCCATTGGCTCTTGACTTCAATTATTTTGATTGCATTCTCTGCGATCATCACTGCTCGACAATACTGTTAGTCTATGACTAGTAATATATACAAATTTAGTCGATTTCTTATACCCGTAACAACACAGACATAGTTTATAATTCTGAAGTAAGCCAGGGTCCTTTCGATTAACTATGGAAAAGCCTGCTTTAAAGGCCTGAATAGTATTTCTCAGCAAAACATACTTTTTTCCAAAAACTATTAATTAATAAATTTTTTATTATTTTATGCTTTTATTTGTTTTCAATAAATTTTCATTACTTTTGACTACTGTTTGCATACATTGTTTGGAAAATATATTTAATTGTCAAACAATGTGCAAAAATGTAGTCAAACAAGAATATTGATATGAACTCAAATATGTGAGAGTTCATTCAACTCATACAAATAGTATTTACTATACTTTTAATTCAATTAATAGTTGAATCAATAAGAATTTAATTGAATTAGCCTGCTAATTTTCCTGCCACATTATCAAGGCACTTATTGTATCTATAATTGAATTATTATTTAGCTTGATACAATTTCTAATTAGCCATGTCCTACAAAATTAAATATTTATCAATCATAACAGAGAACAATTATGACATATGTCGGGTCAATTGTCTTTTGAATAAGTCATCTGACATATGACCATATTATATACCAATCCTTAGTGCTTCAAATAACTTGTCTTTAAATAAAATAAGAAAATGTACTTAACATCCAATACCTTTAAAGCACTATATTTTAGGCCGAAAACCAATTTTCTTGTCATTCAATATTAAATCTCATCATTTCTTATACCCAATCAAAGCACCAGAGGACAGTTGACTAATCTTTTGAATGAATTCTGATTAGCTTCCAATATATCCAGAATATTCTCTCAACACAATAGGTTAAGCACTTTTATGCCTTTCTGTGCTCAATGGTATGACATCTTTGTTCTTACTTTCAACTAATACAGTATCTAAACTCTAAATCCATTTCAATCTCAAACCTGTCTCTTAATCCTCGGCCACATTTAGTAAAGATCAATAGAAAGTCCTTTAATTGATTCCAATCCATATTTCTGTGCAATTCATTAGTTATCAAAAAGCATGCAATGGATGTGTCTTTAAGTTGGACTTTAAATAAGGTCTGCCATCGAGTCCTACAGTACAGAAGGAAAATAAAATGTGTGCTCAACTCTGAGTAATGCCTATTATCTTATTTTTGATAATTTCTTATCTCTTTTGATGATTTCATATCAGTTTGAAAGCAAATAAACTTTTGACACAAGAGTTAAGATTAAAATAATTTTGTGAATAAATAATTAAACTTTTATTCAAACAATTATATGATTCAAAACTGATTAGAAGTTATCACAAATAAGTAACACTTGTTTAGCTGTACTAACAATGAGAACAATGTTTATACAATTTCTGTAATTTTAAATATAATTATTTTGAATGAGTAAACACTTTTCAGTAAACTTTTATTTATTATAGATTAGAAATAATAAAATTTTTGGGAATCTCTATATCCGTAGGAATGCTAACCTTCTCATCCAAATCCAAATCCAATTTAAACAACTTTTTCGGATTTCTATTTGATTTGTCGATAAATATGCGAATAATTTGCCGCAAATATGAATCAAAGGCGACATCAGGCTCAGACCCAAAGGAACTTATCAGCAATCGATTCAGATTTGGATAATACGGGAGACAATCGACGAATGTTTGTCGGATATGCAGAAAGTTTACTGCAATTGCTTTCAATGAATACAATCGACCGATGAATTGGAAACATAAATCATTACACGTCTGACAGTTGTATTGGTTGTGCTCTTGAATGCACTTTATCTTCAGATTGAATTCGATTTTCTTGAGATTAGGAAACAAATCAATGAATTCTTTGAAATGAGCCGGGCCCATTAATACATTATTTAATGTAAGGAATCGGACGCTTTTGAATGCATTCACTCCTTCAATGTATTCAAAGTTAGCCAGGATGGATAAATTTATCCGAAGGTCTTCTAATTGTTTCTGTTTGTCTGACATCTGAACTATTGTTTGCCATTGAATGTTACGACAACAGAAAGAAAGTGTTTTTAAATTCATATTTTCTGTAATCACTCGCAAAATATTGTCTGAGATTTTGAAGGAATCCAAACGAAGACATTTCAATGCTTTGACTTGCGGTGAAGTTATACTGAAATCCATTGATTCTCCACTTCTATAATAACTTGGATCTACGACTCTCAATGATTGTATGCTTTCCGGCAGAACAGCAATCAATTCATTCAACTGATTGTCTGCAGTGATCTTCAAACTCTGTAGTCTTTTGAATGACTTTATAAGAGGTATATATTCTGACGAAAGTATTAGCCAATGATCTTCAATATTGAATATCCGATTGAATGAGAAGTGAATAATAGTTTTGCCCAAAGAATTCAATTTCTCAGATATTCTCATCATTTGATTCTTCGAAACATAGCATTCAATTGATGACAAACACTTCAAGTTCTGCATATTTGTGTCCATAAATTCAAATGTCTTTTCCTCTAAATAGCAGTTTTTGAGAGCAAAGCATTCAATTCGATAGCATTTCTCTGTAATTGACTTCAAGTTAATCAGACTTTCGCTCAAATAATAAATACCAGACTTTCGACATATGACTGATTTAATGTCATTCTTGTTATAGTGATTTGAACTGGAACAATGACTCTTTGAGTCACATAAATAGTTACGAAGATCAAATGAAGGGTAGCTGAGTCTCAAATAGCGTCTTATACTAGTATTAATATCAATCGATATTTGTTTCCTTACTTTCAGTTCTCTTTCAATACATTCGGAGAACTGTTGGGAAACTCTGCGCAAATCAAAGAGTTGTTTAATTCCGAGTTCACTGAATATATTCATAAGACAGTAGTCATTCATAACACGACTCTGACTGCCTGTGCCATCAATTCTGTGGAAATTATATTCAGAAATATTATTAGTTTTATTTGAATTCTTTTCGATTCAGTTCTGAAATTCTTTACTTCACTTCATTCGACACAACTTTCTTCGTCTCCACTGTTGTTGTTGTGGTCGGCGCCGCTGTCACTGTCGGATGGGCTGCGGGTGTCGGTGACCAAGAAGGCATTGCTTGCACTGGTGGCTCTTGTCTTTGAATATATACTGCTTGCGCTCTCTCCGGTTCCTGGTTGTGATCGACAGTCGCTTTGACACCCGAGTAGAGCTGACCGACCACTCGATTATCATTGGACACAACTGTTGTTGTCGTCGTCGTCGGTGGCACTGCAGGTGCCGACTCGGCTGCGGGTATATTCGTCCCGGCGGGTGTCACTTGCACTGGTGGCTGGTGTTGATGCTTATATACTGCTTGTGTGTGTGCTCTCTCCTCGTCCTCCTGTTCCTGCTTGTGATCGACAGCCGTTTTGACGCACCAGTAGATGCAGAAGACAATAATGCAGGGAAGGCAGCCCAGGGAGAACAGCACAACAACAATGATCATAACGATGGCAAATGGGGTCAGGCCCTTCTCTTCCTCTCTGAGCTGATCCTTGTGCTCTTCATATGATATAAAGACTTCATATGAATCATATCTTTCTCTGAAATATTATACAATTATTAGAGAAGTCTAACGAAAAGAATATTATTATTAGTAATACTTTAGCGACGATTCAGTACTTTCTGCAGATATTGTTTGGCAAACAATTACAATAAGAAATAATATTAGAATTGATTTCAATATTTTTGCCATTTCTTCACAAATTATTTGATTTATTCTATTCCTCTGTTATATAAGATTTGATTGCAATGAATAGAAACAAATGATTGAAATTTGAAATTATGTATAGTATACGTCAAAAGTGTGTGTTGTTGTAGAGCGAGACTATGTTTTAATTGCTTTCTCATTCATTTAGTTATATTGAATATTAATGTATAAAAACTTTAAGTAAAGTATGAGTAAAAACTTGTTGATCCACATACATTTGAGGTATGATAACCGGCAAACTTTATTGGGACAATCATTGTTGTCATTGCTAGTACAGCTAATGCAGTGTTTATACCATAGTTTTGAATAACAATTGACCCAATTATCTGCTAATGGATTGATTATCAGTAGGGAAAATAAAAAAAAAGGGATATAAAGCTCGCTCATGATTTTAATTGTTGGAAAGTTTAGACTAGAGTTGAATAATAGAATAAAACCGGATTAGATTTAAACCCGCATTAAAACAAATGAAAAGAAATTCTCAATTATTGAAAAATAATTCTCTTCACTTCACGTCTAGTCCTTATGCCTTAGCCCTAAAAGGGTTGGCATTGCAGCCAATTATTAATTTAATTAACTTTATTTCATAATTATATTTAAGATATTAAACAATGAGAACTCAGGGCTGATTCGATGAATGAACTCTAGTCTGAATTCGTCAACAATCAAATGCTTGCACCCGCGCTTATATCCCTTTTTTTTATTTTCCCTAATTATCAGTAAATCTTTAGTCAATAAAAGAGCGCCCGCATCAAATTGATTGTTGGCCAACTCAGACTAGAGTTGAGTAATGGAATCAAACCGTATTCCGGGTTAGACTTTTAGAGAGCATTTCAGTTCATCTTTAGTGAAGACATTTTTCTATTATTAAAAATAAGTTTATGTTCTTTCAGAAACTTCTTTTACATTCAGTGTAACTATGGTTTAATCCGAACTAAAAGTCTAACCCGAAATACGGTTTGATTCCATTACTCAACTTTAGTCTGAGTTGGCTAAAAATCATATTCATGCGGGCGCTCTTTTATTGACTAAAAGTCCGGCCTTTAATTATCAGTGAATAATTTATCACCTATACATCTAACTAGTAACAATGTAAACTCGCTGGTAATAACGTTCGTGCTTGTTATGATTTATATCGCGTTCTTCTCAATCCGATCTAATCATTGCGAAAAACCTAAAAACATGATAATAACATGGATGCAGAAAAGGAAAATATTGCCCCCTGCCCCCTGTGTTACTTCAGAAATAATATTTATTTTAAAAATTACTCTTTTTATCATTTTTTTACAGAATATCTCAATACCTAACGACTGGTATTTTTGAACATGAATTAAGAGTTTCTTCGAAAGACAGCAATAAATGGTTTGCAAAAAACAATGCTTTGAATGACAACGAGTTTAAAGATTTAGTTTTAAACGATTTTATTGGAGTTTTTATAATTCTATTGATTTGTTTATCAATTTGTATAAAATTATTATTATTTGAAATTCTTTATAAATTCTGTTATTGCATATCAGGCAGATCTCATGTACATTGACAACATCACAGTATATGCATATAACCCTGGCAATAAAATTAAATTGCTTTTTCTGAAGTGAGTATTAATATAAACAAAAATTTGGAGTTATGGGGAGTAAGATACCAAGGCAGAGAGAGTGGTCGTAATTAAAGCAAACTTATAAATAAATCAAATATTTTACTGAATTTTTTGAAGTTTTTTAAACTTATTTTGAATATTTGATACAATAATTATGAAAATCAATATTTGATAAATCAATACAAATACAAATATTGATCTTGGTACCTTTGCTGCAAATCTATTCAACAAATCGTATGTAAGGAAAGAAACTCAAAACTAATTTGAAATGAAAAGGCTATAAACTATCCAATGGTGCAATTTTGCATCCAAACTATCACCATGGGCATATTTTGATGATGTCATTTTGAATTTGGAGTTCCATTGTTCCAAAGTGTGGGTCTGAGGAAAAAATGTTTTAGTGAAACGCTGTTGGATTAGACATGTTATCTCGACTGGATTACTTTTTTGCCGTAAGTTTCAAGGTGATTATTTCAGTATATTGTATTCGTCATTAGACCAGTAAATCATTAAACATTGATTTTTATCTATTATGTACTCAAAACTCAGCGGTTAGTCTATCTATGCACCTTGCACACCACTATTTAAAAGGCTAATTAGACTAACTAGTTGTACTTGCTTAATCATCAATATCTTTAATGAATATCAGCTGCAGTTTCCTAACAATTGATTATTTTTCTGAATAATAAATGAAAGAATACAATGAGTATAATAAGCAGAGACTGGAAAACCGTGCCGCCTTCCCGTGCATATGAGTCTGGTGTCATCATTACAAACAAAAGGGGAGTCAACACATCAACTCAATAGTTAGCATGTTAAATTTTAAACGCAGTTCAAAGACGGCATATTTGTGTTGGAACTTGGAACTTTTCATTCAAAATGTGTTTGAAAGTTATCCTGCTAACTATTAAACTGCTAACTTCCCCTATGTTTGTTGTGATGACACCAGACACATTTGCACGGGAAGGCGGAACGGTTTTCCAGACTCTGATAATAAAGAATAATTATTATTATGTTCTTTCGAAACAACAATTTTTAATCAATAAATTGAAGAAACACTGAATATAACTGTTTTCCAATGAATTCTCTTTTATTCTGTTTTCAATTAAAGACCATTCAATGGAATCGCTAATAAATATTAAAATATTATATAATATAAAAGATTTATTAATTTGAAGAATAATTGGATTTTCAAGTAAACAAAATGAAGTAGTTTTGTCGTCAATTACTGTACTTTCAAGCTCTGGTCAAAAAATCTATTCTACACTGATGAAAGAACATTTTTGAGTTCATTGGATTTGTTTTACAAACCTTTAAAAATTATTTGACTCTCAAATGTATTCGCACTTAAATATTATGACTTACGATCACAAGCCCTGGATGTATGACATCGATGGCAAGCAATGCAAAGGAAGTCTTTGTCAACTTCTCTACTATTTGTCCAAATCATTGAATTTTAGTTATAATTTCTTTGAAGATATGAATGAATCCGGAAATGGTTGGGATATATATGTGAATCGATATAAAAGAAATGTAACAAATCATCCGTTTGTATGTTTAGGACTATTATTAATATATATATTCATTGTGTATCTGATAGGAAGTGGATATAGAGTTGATTCCCAAACTGTATCAACAAATCCTATCAATTGAAAGATTAGTTGATTATTCGGTGCCTATTATTGAGCAAAAAATGCTTGTTTTGGCCAAAGCTTCCAAAGCTTTCGAGACAAATATATTCGCATTTTTATTACTATTTAATTGGAATCTAATTATGTTTTCATTTATTTTTCTACTATTAATGCTATTAATCACAACATTTGTCTATTCTTTCAGTAATTACAATGAAAATGCTTTCAAAATTATGTTAGAATTGTTTTTCAAAAGACTGATAAGAATATTAATACCAGGTTAGTATTTTATTGTAAATTATATACTCAATGTGAAAAAACTAAAAATTTTATTCTATTTTATTCCAATTAGTCATTCAATTGAACAATAATTATATGACTTGTTGTCCAATGATATTATTGAACACATTCTCTGTTTTATGTCTTTCAATAATATCCTATCAATACTCGAGTGAATCGATGGCTGA